>CM042870.1:17962259-18114759 GCA_023658055.1 Thaleichthys pacificus
GTGAGTGTGTGATGCTTGAGATGCTATACTTCCCTGATAGCTAGTTACGATCTGTGTATAGATGCCACTTCCTGTCGTCCTGTCTTACAATTGACCAGAGTGTGTTGTGTTAACGTGTTGGTTTGGATCCTGCTGTGTCGTCCAGGCTGCTGGAGCTCCACTCCCCAGACGGGCAGCACACGATGGTCCTGCGCTGCAAGGACGGGCCCAGCGCCAGCTCCTGGTTCAGTACCATCCACACCAACATAGCTGCCCTGCTGCCCCAGACACTGGCCCACATCAACGCCTACCTGAGCGCCTCCGGAACCTCACACCCCCACCTCAAACACATAGGCTGGCAGGCAGAGCAGGTACCACATACACACACTAGGGATGGGGGGGGGGGGTTTCGATTCAGTTACGAATTGCAATTCTTGTGTGTGACGGTTTTTAAATCGCCACGCTACCTCCCAAATTGATATTTTGTCTGTAGCCTACTTTTAATTATTTTATTCAAGGCGGGAAAAAACGTTGCCGCTTCTAATCCTACAGATAGCGCAATGCAATCTATTTGTTCATGATTTCCTTCCGGCTAGAAGCGCACCTTCACACGTAGCTAGGTAACGTTAGGAATACAAAGGCTAACATGTTGGACAGCAAACATGTCAGACGTTAATCCCGAGATTCATGCTGCACCTCAACAGTTTAAATCGCACGTCTGGAAGACGTCTGGAAGAACTTTGGCTTTGATAATTTACGAGGAAAGTTAGATATGAGCAATGCTGTCTGCAAACTATGCCACGGAAAGAAAGTATCGTGGTAATACCAGAGCCTGTTTATATTAGACATTCTCTGGTAATACCACCAACATGCGTGCCCATATCACTCGACACCATCCTGAGTTATCAGACAAAACAGCGGAGGAAGCCAAACCTGCTAGCAGCAAACAACGAACGCTGGATACATGTTTCAGGAAGCTCCCTAGCAGTTCAGAAAAGGCGAATCGCATAACAGAATCAATCTCTCATTTTATATGCAAAGACCTCCGTCCTTATAGTGTGGTCGAAAGTACAGGTTTTTGTAACATGATACTTTAGAGCCGAGGTACACTCTACTGCAGGGGACATCGTTACTGCCCCAGAGGAGCAACCTCACCCCAGAGCATGTTGACAAGATCTTGTTTTTGCACAAGAATCTAAACATACCCAAGCACTAGCTATGCATAGCCTACATGCAAACAACAGTGTGCAGTTGACAGGGGCTATACAATAGTAGGGCACTTTTTTGTGTGTGGCTGCCCTGCAGTCATTAAGTTAATGTTAAGATTTATGAATTAAAACTTGAAATAAATAAAGATAATTTGAATGTTGTATTTGAATGTATGATTCAACTGTTTTTCATGGTCCAGTGTTTTAAATAGCAAGAAATTGTAATATCGAATCACAATACTTACAGAATCGTATTACCCACAGAATCGCAATATATATTGTATCGCCCCCTAAGTATTGTGATAGTATCGTATCGGGAGGTCCCTGCTGATTCTCGTCCATAACACACACACAGACACACAAGACAGAGCTATGGTAGAGATGCTATATAGTCACTGATTATGTAGTGTGTGCGTCAGTTTGTCCTGCTGTTGTGTAGCTGCTGTATGTGTCAAGACCTTATCATGTATGGAGGTGTGTGCAAGGGTATGTTTGGTATATTTAGTAGTTGCCGCGGTATGGTATGACAGGAAGCACTTTGTCACATCAAACCAGAAGTTTCCATCCACAGTGGTGCATGCCTACCCCCTCCCCACACACACACACACACACACACACACACATTTAAGTGTTGCTTATCTCCTATAGGTCCAGCTGGATGGTGGCCGTCACCAGTTTCGCCCTGTTGTCATGGCGCTGACAGAGAAAGACATCCTGCTGTTTGAGTCAGTGCCATGGAGCCGTGAAGCCTGGTCCACACCTCTGCTCACTCACCCTCTACTAGCTACCAGGTACCTCTGTCTCTGTGTCTCTCTCTCTCTAACTCCCCCTCTGTCTCCATCCCCCCACCCCTCTCTCATCTCTCTCTCTCCCTGACCTGTGTGTTGTTTCCCTGTCTCCTTCCCAGGCTGGTCCACTCTGGCAGTGCCCGCAGCGCCCCTGCCCAGGGGGCAGAGTTGGTGTTTGCCACGCGGACGGGTACGGGGCGTGGCATCGAGTCCCACGTGTTCCGAGTGGAGACCACCTGGGACCTGTCGTCATGGACGCGGGCGCTGGTGCAGGGCGGGCACGCCGCTGCAGAACTCATCAAAGAGGTGTCCATCGGTGAGTACGTGTGTGTCAACCCTCTCTGTACACTGCATGCTGGTTCGAATCGAGTTTTTTTGTGTCTTGCGAATGTTTGTGGTTCGTGGTTCCCTGTCCCAAGATGGCATTTTGTCCATTATCCAGGAAGCTGGGGCAGAATAATAGGGTACCAGAGAAGATCAGAAGTTAATGACAGTGTAGCAAAGAAGAAGAGAATTGAAGCAGATGTTGAAACAGCTCAGCCAGAATGTCAAATGTTTCCACTGAAGAGAACAATAGTTGGCTGCTAGAATACCACTGGAAACGCTCTTTTCCTTCCTCTCTCCTGCTGTTAAACTGACTCGCTCTTTCTGCTGTGTAAATCACAAACGTTACATTCAGACACCTGGAAGTGCTTCAGTAAAAGAAACGGCAGTCGCACTCTCTTTAAGGCTCTTAAAATGAGGTGCCATGTCTTGGCCCACTGCCCCACCTCAACACTAGCTATTTTATGTTTGACATTTGTTCGTGTGTGCATCTGTGTGTGTGTGTGTGTGTGTGTGTGTGTCAGGTTGTATGTTGAACAGGCAGGATGTCCGGCTGACTCTGCACTATGAGAAGGGCTTCACTGTGACGCGGGAGCCCCCTGACCCTCCAGGGGGCGCTGTGCTCTACAGATACCCCTTCGAGAAGCTCAAGTTGTCTGCCGATGACGGGATACGAAACCTCTATCTGGACTTCGGAGGTCCGGAGGGAGAGATGGTGAGCAGTGTGACCCTGGTGCCCAGGGTGTAGCTGTGTGGGCTCTGTACAGGCAGAGCCAGATGACAAGACACCTCAGTAGATGTGGTCATGACAGAACCTAGGCTTCCTTGACACCATTAGTTACAATAGCTCTTGTCCCCTCTCTCTCTCTCTCTCTCTCTGGCTCTCTCTCTCTCTCTCTCTCTCTCTCTCTCTCTCTCTCTCTGGCTCTCTCTCTCTCTGGCTCTCTCTCTGTCTCTGCCTGTCTCACTCTTCATCCTCCAGGTGTTCGATTTGCATTCCGGGCCGAAGCCTATTGTGTTTGTGCTCCATTCGTTCCTGTCTGCCAAGCTGACCCGTCTGGGCCTGCTGACCTGAAGCAGGACCAGGAGCCCCGTCCAGAGATCCTCCCTCCTCTGCTGGTCCTTCACAGCCTTCCGGTCTCTCTTTGTGTACTTTGCTATTATAAGATGGATGACTGAGTTTAAGAGGAACTAGTAACTGTTAACTGTGTGTTGACTTTGGGCACTGAACTGACATGGAGTGTAGCAACCTGAGCGGATGATGAAGTACGCATGTGTAAATGTGTGTGTGTGTGTTTGTGTTGGCTTGATAGTGTGCCTGTTGCCCAAAAGACCAATTGTTTAGTACAATATCCCAAATGACTGTTATAATCAGGATTGCCAACTGTGCCTTTTTACGTGTAGTCAAGAAAGCTTTTCTTCGTTTCATTAGTTGTAAGTGTTGTAAGATTCCAAGCAGAGTAAGCTTTTAAGATGCACAGCAATAGTATTACTTTTATACTGTAACCCTGATATTTTAGTATTGGTTAGTTAGTACATTTGTATGTATCATTGGGACCGTTTCCAAGACACAGTGTGAACCTCAGTTTGGAACTGCAGAAAAGACTTCATCTGTGTTGAGGAATACTAGCCCACCATGTTTATAATGTCCTCTTGACTGTATGAACTTTTAAGTGTATTAGACCATTTCTAAATGACAGCTTAACACCTGTCCCACCCCCTTATGTCATTTCTATATGACATATATGACATAAGTCACCCTTATGCTACCTGTCACAGTGCACACTTAGTAAGCCACTCCCCCTAGCCTTCTACCGTGGCCTGGGTCAGGGAGGGTTTCTCTGGAGATCTCTAAAGGGCGGACCACTTCTGACCATTCCTTGTGATGCATTACAGACGCACACAGCCTGAGTCTGACGTGACGTACAGGTCACGTGGCAAGTTGTCTACAGGTAGAGTTACCTCCTGAGTAACCATCTGACTGGGTGACCTCAGTGTCCTGTACACTTCCCTTCAGACCAAGGTCCATCATGATGCTGGTGATGGACTAGAATGATGATGATGATGATGATAATCATGTTCCATGAATACAGTAGAGGGATCAATCCTGCAGTTGTGTTATTCCAGTTCCTAGTCCAATGTTTTTCCTGTGTATACCTGTGTCTTTACCAGAGATTCCACCGATGCTCTGGCTGTTATCCTAAAAGTCAAGCCTTCCAGTTTACCCATGAATGTATCTCACTGAACAAATGACAGTTTCAAGCTGTTGGTTAAACCCTTTTGTATTACTCTGATCTTCAAACATGTTTAGCTTCCAATGTGACTGTTTCCTATGCAAAGCAATGCTTTTACTCCAAGAAAGGGTTATCGAACCAAAGTTTTGTATCTGTGGCAGCTTAATGCGTTGTACACAATCGCAGAGAAAGCATAGGAGAGCATGCTGTTACAACATGTTACATGCACAACTATGGTAGACTCTACGCCTGCACTCTGATATATACAGTATGTAATGTATAATAATAATTATGTTATAACCTCAAATGTAAATATATAGCCTATACAAATAAATTGCTCCCAAGACAAAATTGCTACCAGAATTTGTGTGCTTTAGCTTTTTATTTTTTCAGTAATTGTGTTTTTTCAAAGATTATGGGATCATAAGGGCCAATAGTATTTTGCATCTGTAGAAAATTCTTGCCCATATTTAATACCATAAATATATGCTTCAAATCGCTGAATAGAAGAGATGGTAGCGGAACTAGAACTGTATCCAACGAAGTTCACGCTAGAGGGCGACATTCTCTATAGTACTTTGCCAAAGACGCAGTGTCTTGTGTTGTTGCTAGCCTAGTAGGATTGGTGAGCCGAGTAAAAGCTGTCACCTAGCTAGCAGCGAGCTAGCATCTCTTCTTTGTCATGTCAAGAACAGCCACCCCAGTTGAGACACTGTACAGTTAGCGAGCAAATATCAAAACTCATATCTGAAGAAGGCCTCAAACATAGCTAATTTGGGTGGATTTCCGAAGAGTGAGATGAAATGACAACGTCAACGTTACAGGTAGGTTAGCTTGTAAGCTGACAAGCGAGCTAGTGCTATCTAAATGTAACTGCAAGTAACGATACTTTAAGTAAACAACCACCACGCTAGCACAAACAGTTAAACTACTGTGTTGTAATTTGGCAGCGGAATTAGTCACACTGTAGACGCTTTGTTTAGGGTAGCTAGCTCAAGTTAGCTAACGTTGGTTAGGGATTGGCGTGGATCTACAAATTGGCAAGCTAGCGGAAAATATTGTAGATACTGCTAGGTAGTCGAGCTAGCTAGCTTTTTAACTATTGGTGAGCTTGCGTCTCAGCATGCTGGACAGAGAGCTAGCTTGTTTATCTAATGTTGCTGATTTCAGCTGCCTGAATGTCTTTGAATATTATTCTGGTTTCTTGATAGCATATAATTGTGTAGTAGACTCATTCACTATCATTTCTCTCCTCACTCCTTCCTTCCATCATTCACTAACAGAAAGCGATCGATCTTGTGACCAAAGCCACAGAGGAAGACAAGGCAAAGAACTATGAGGAGGCATTGCGCCTATATCAGCATGCAGTGGAATACTTCCTGCATGCAATTAAGTGTGAGTAATCGAAACATCAACATCGTCTCTGGGACCACCAGAACTCACACATAGTCAGTACAACTGTGTTCTAGGAGGCAAAGCCTAGGTAGGTTCTTAACGGTAGACAGTTCCGAAGTTATTTCTGTATTAAGGTCTGGGCAGTCAGGTTACATCTAGTTATACATGTTCAGCTACAAGCTTTACCAGGAACCAAGCTTATTGGTTCCTTATTGGTTGGGAGTCAGCAGGCTGAGCGGTTAGAGAATCGGGCTAATAATCAGAAGGTCGCTGGTTCGATTCCTGGCCGTGCGAAAATGATGTTGTGTCCTTGGGCAAGGCACTTCACCCTACTTGCCTCGGGGGAATGTCCCTGTACTTTCTGTAAGTCTCTCTGGATAAGAGCGTCTGCTAAATGACAAAATGTAAATGTAATGTCATGGTGCTAGGCTCAGCCAGAGAGGCTGACAAGGAGCCAGAAGTGATGTGGTCTCCTGGTGTTCATTCATAGACGAGGCTCACAGCGACAAGGCCAAGGAGAGCATACGAGGGAAGTGTATGCAATACCTGGACCGGGCAGAGAAGCTGAAAGACTACCTGAAGAACAAAGAGAAACAGGGAAAGAAGCCCGTCAAGGAAGCACAGAACAATGACAAGTGAGTAGGAAGGGCCACTCGTCCGTCCAAACATCAGGATGACAAGTGAGTAGGAAGGGCCACTCGTCCGTCCAAACATCAGGAGCTGAAGACAAGCCGGAGACTGCTGGTGAAGAGAGCGTGAAGAGCGATAACTGGTAACTGGTATGTTGTGTGTGTGTGTGTGTGTGATCTCCCCAGGAGTGACAGTGACAGTGAGGGGGAAAACCCAGAGAGGAAGAAGCTACAGGAGCAGCTCATGGGTGTGTATTATATTTTTATATATATATATGTTTGTGTTGTGTATATGTTTGTGTTTTGTCTGTCTACCATCTGCCTGTGCGTGTTTGATTCTGGTTTGATTTGTGTGAGTAAATACTTCTTCCGTATGCACAGCTGAACTTTTAAAGGAGTTGGGTACTGAGGCTCTGTTGCCCTTCCCCCCTTCCCCCTTCTCTCGTGTTTAGGGGCCATCGTGATGGAGAAGCCCAATGTGAGGTGGAACGACGTGGCGGGGCTGGAGGGGGCCAAGGAGGCTCTGAAGGAAGCTGTCATCCTACCCATCAAGTTCCCTCACCTCTTCACAGGTGAGCTGCTCTATCTCTTCCCCCTTCCCTCTCAATCTCTCTCTCAACCTTTCTCTGTCCCAAGCAAATCAAGGTCTTCCTTGCCAACCCCCCCCCCCCCCCCCCCCCCGTTCCTTTGTCATCTTCTCACACACAAAATATATGTCCCTCTCCCACCCCATCTTTCCCTGCGTCTGGTTGCAGGTAAACGGACTCCTTGGCGTGGGATTTTACTGTTTGGTCCCCCAGGAACGGGGAAGTCCTACCTGGCCAAGGCTGTCGCCACCGAGGCCAACAACTCCACCTTCTTCTCTGTTTCCTCCTCTGACCTCATGTCCAAGTGGCTGGGAGAGAGTGAGAAGTGAGTGTTTGGTTTCAGACGGTGTCTGTTTCCTAGTCATAAGCAAAGCTGGGGTTCTGTTTGCTGTCTGCGGTTACATGTCTCTAGCTTTGTCTCTTCAACGCCTTGTCTCTCTCTCCCCCCCCTCTCTCTCCTCCCTCCCCCTGTCTTCTCTCCCCCCCCCCCCCCCCCCTCGCCTGTCTTCCAGACTGGTGAAGAACCTGTTTGACCTCGCACGGCAGCACAAGCCCTCCATCATCTTCATCGATGAGGTGGACTCCCTGTGTGGCTCCAGGAACGAGAATGAGAGCGAGGCCGCACGCAGGATCAAGACAGAGTTCCTGGTCCAGATGCAGGGTGAGCGCCACTACTGCCCCCTAGGGGCCTAGAGGAAATTCCCAGAGATACTAGGTAGCTCCTAAATGGAAAACACCATGTGAAATCATCACTGTCGTCTGATTGACAGGTGTGGGCAACAACAATGACGGGATACTCGTGTTAGGCGCCACCAACATCCCCTGGGTCCTGGACGCAGCCATCCGCAGAAGGTCAGAGGTCATTTAGGGGTTTGTGAAGCTCAGTAAGATGGTTGTCTGATAAGAAAATGAAGGAAATGAATTCTCTAAAACAACCTGATCTCTGGGTTGCCAGGTTTGAGAAGCGTATCTACATCCCCCTCCCAGAGGAACCTGCTCGGTCCCAGATGTTCCGTCTCCACCTGGGCAACACGCCGCACAGCCTGAGTGACGCTGACCTGCGGCAGCTTGCCTTTAAGACAGACGGCTACTCCGGCGCTGACATTAGCGTCATCGTGCGAGATGCCCTCATGCAGCCAGTCAGGAAGGTGCAGTCTGCCACACACTTCAAAAAGGTAACTACAGTACCCATAATGCAGCATGTTGAGTACTCTGCAGCGATACATGTAACGACACATTAAAGATGGTTACCTTCTTAGACGAATGACAGTGAGATTTAATAGTGTGTGTGTGGCACTGTGGCTGCTTGTCAGACCTAGCTCCGCTCCAGCTGGGGTCCTGCCCCCCCCCCCCCCCCCCAGCTGATTCCTGGCTTTCACCGACACGCACTGTCCTCCAGGTTCGTGGCCCGTCTCGTAGCAACAGCACGATGATGGTGGATGACCTCCTGACCCCATGTTCCCCTGGCGATCCCGCTGCCGTAGAGATGACATGGATGGACGTGCCTAGCGACAAGTTGCTGGAGCCCATCGTGTGCATGGTGAGACGTATGAATTGTGCTAACAAGTCTAGGTGCCGCTGCTTTGTAGTGGCTGGTCTCACCAGGTGTTTGTCTCTCCTCCTCCCTGCCAGTCTGACATGCTGCGCTCCCTGTCCACCACCAGACCAACGGTCAACACTGAGGACCTGTTCAAGGTCAAGAAGTTCACAGATGACTTTGGACAAGAGGGCTGAGACACGCACCCTCCAACCCCCCCCCCCCTCCCCTCTGGTCTCTCTCTCTCCCCCCCCCCCTCCCCTCCGGTCTCTCCCCTCCCCCCCCCCCTCCCCCTGCAAGACTTCCTGTCAAACAAGTAGCTACTTCCATAGGTGGTTTTCAACTAACCTGCATCGGCAAGAACTACCAAGTGTTTTCAACGTCAAGCATTTCCTCCCTCCCACTACACGGCCCGAGGTGGACTGCGAGGACATGGGAGCCGTCCATGTCTTTGTCATCCTGCACTTTGTTCAGTATTCAGAAAAGAAAGCGGTACTGAAGATCTTAGGAGGAAAAAAGTTTACCAAAAAAAACTTTTGTTCAATTGTTTCCCTAAGTATGTGTTTTTTTATTTTGTCTTAT
Organism: Thaleichthys pacificus; assembly: GCA_023658055.1. Lineage (NCBI taxonomy): Eukaryota > Metazoa > Chordata > Actinopteri > Osmeriformes > Osmeridae > Thaleichthys > Thaleichthys pacificus. The sequence goes on from CM042870.1 coordinate 17,971,523, forward strand.
CACAAAATGTCTGTTACTAATCTTTTAATTTACCAGTTGCTAAACTACTGACTAGTGTATTGACTGATTTGTTGAATGCTCTCCATAACTTTCATGGGGTCCCCAGTGTCACAGGCTGTTTAATTGAACACTATTTATAACTATTTATTATTTCCTTCATATCTCCTTTTGCGGGGATCAGGATCTGTTTTGTAACTGAGATGGACAGGCTACATAAGTTTGTTTGACAGTTGTAGTATTCCTCTTGACGCTAAGCTAGCTCCAGTGACTGGACGCTAAGCTAGCTCCAGTGACTGGGCGTGAAGGACCTCAGAGCCCTGTCCTGCTGCAGTGTTGAAAAGTCTATACCTTGCTGTCTCAGCGCTGTAGTCATGGAGACTGACCATAGTCATAGTGTCGTGGTGTTTGGGGGCCCTATTTTGCCTAACTCGTCTAATTTATTCTCTGAAGAGACAAACTTATTCACTGAGAAGACTACAGTGGATTTTATTGTCATGGTTCTTCGAAAGAGGAGGAAAATGTATGTTTATAAGCAGCAGTGGGTTTTTTCCTCAATTCTCGGTGCAGTATTACATTTAATTTGTCTAATTTATATGACTGAGCACTAGCACCATAGGGCCCACTGCCAGTCCACAGTAGATAAGTTGTGTCAGTCTAGTTGGTCATGTTCATGTCCCAGATAGGATGGCGTATCTATGGTAAACAAGCTGCCCTCTGACCTATTAAAAACACTACATTTGAACTGAACATGAACTGAGTGTGATGTCATCACTTATGAGATGAGTCTGTGTCTCAGCATTTCTCGTAGGACACTTGACCAATCACAGACAGGCATTTCAAATAGCTTTTAATAAAACTAAAAACTGAAGTTACAATATCAAAGTATTTCCAAGTAATAAAAAAAGCCCAGTTACAGTATATAAATCTAACACCATACCGGTCACACAAATGTACAATTGTACTTTTGTAAATGTATTGCATAGTTTAAGGCTCATCTTTAGCAAAACTGCAATGTTAGACATTTAGCATTAAGGAACCAAGAGAAGCTGAAAACTAGGCAGTTTAATACTACAGTAGCATGACACTCCAGAACACTGTGATCGTCATACTGACCGCAGAGTCGGCATTCCCAACCATCATTCCAAGCATGCAGCGTGTCTCCTCACTGCACCTGTGTTACAGTTCTGTTCCAGCACTTCAGAATCGCCTCCAGAAATCCATCACGCCGTCAGCTGCTCTGACAATATCAAACTTTGCTGCGCTTTGATTGGCTGTCTGCCGAAGGCGCGGCCCTCTTGTTGCGGTGGTGAGGGAAGGTGGGCATCAGCTCAGGCTCACAAGCTGCAGAAGGCAGAGGAGAAACGTCAGAACGGCCCAGAAACAGCAGAGTAATGGAGGTCCTGTGCTGGGCGGGTTGAGGATCAAGCTCTTAGCCCCTCTACCATCCATACAGAAATGAACGATAAAAGGGATGTCATCGTTCATTAATGGGATGTATCCTACAGAGTTTTAAAGGATGGAGTAAATTCCAACTATACGGGCAAAGCCCATAGTCGACTTTTGACCTAGTCCACCATTGAACCTTGAACTTACGTAAAGGTTTCTCCTTGAAGTAGGAGCTTTCCAGGCAGTCCTTAGCCGTGGCCCTGGGAGAGACGACACATCAGAGAAGGAGGTGGTCATGGATGTTTCCACAAAGAATGATCAATAAAGTTTGAATCTTGACTCTTGCCTCGGGGTTAACAAGGAGGAGGTACCTGCGCTGGGGGTTAACAAGGAGGAGGTACCTGCGCTGGGGGTTAACAAGGAGGAGGTACCTGCGCTGGGGGTTAACAAGGAGGAGGTACCTGCGCTGAGGGTTGTACATGAAGAGCTGGTTGAGAAGGCGCAGACCTGCGTCAGACAGCCAGGTGAATTTATTCTTCAGGTTGTTGTACGGCTGCTTTCGTAGGCTGTACTGGCCCACTAGAGGGAGCCGGGAGAAGCCCTGGACAAACAGAGGGGCAGAGCTACATAGGGCTGCCTGGGTGAGCGAAATAAAGTCACCCTGAACAGGCAGACTGGAGTGCTTTACAGGCTTGATACTTAGGAGGGAGTAAAAGCAGGAGGTAAAGCCAACCAGGTCTTACAGGCCAGATGTTTTCATTGGGCGTGCCCAGCAGCTGTACAATGAGGTCCACTTGTTGGATCTCCGAGCCGGCGGGAAGAAGGGGCTTGTGGGCCAGCAGCTCTGCCAGGATGCAGCCCACCGCCCTGAGGAGAAACACACACACTGTCTGAACACAGTACCATCACATCCACACCGTCTGAACACAGTACCATCACATACACACCGTCTGAACACAGTACCATCACATACACACCGTCTGAACACAGTACCATCACATACACACCGTCTGAACACAGTACCATCACATACACACTGTCTGAACACAGTACCATCACATACACACTGTCTGAACACAGTACCATCACATACACACTGTCTGAACACAGTACCATCACATACACACTGTCTGAACACAGTACCATCACATACACACTGACTGAACACAGTACCATCTCATACACACTGTCTGAACACAGTACCATCACATACACACTGACTGAACACAGTACCATCTCATACACACTGTCTGAACACAGTACCATCACATACACACTGACTGAACACAGTACCATCACATACACACTGTCTGAACACAGTACCATCACATACACACTGACTGAACACAGTACCATCACATACACACTGTCTGAACACAGTACCATCACATACACACTGACTGAACAAGACCATCACACCAGCTGTGTTTATACACAGGAATACCTGGTGGTTTATGAGTTGTAAAACACGCCCATACCCACAATGTAACTCTGGATTATAACAGCGTTTAACAGAGAAACAGGGTTTAAATGCTGCCTTCTCACCACATGTCCAGAGCAGTGGTCTGGGTCTTAGTCCCGAGGAGGATCTCTGGAGCTCTGTACCTGGTGGTAGGGGGGCAGCGGTTTAGGAGTGAGAGAGACCGACAGAGCTGCAAACATAGGCTAGCTGTTCTAGGTATTTCTGGGAGGATTCGAGAGGGGGTGACCTAGGTCGAGAGGAGGACAGTAGGACACTCACCACAAGGTCACCACCTTGGGAGTCATGGGCTGGAGGGGGATACCGTAGACGCGGGCCAAACCGAAGTCCGCTGTGGGGGAGGAGGTGGGGGTGCCATTAGTCGGACCCACACAAGACCAGACATCTCCCTCTCATACTGCAGCCTTAACATCACATACACACTGGCTCACAATGGCTTCCTCGGGTCCTAAACAGTCTTGTTGACAAACAGGTGCCTCTCCAAAATATTGAGGTCCAACTGAGACCTAACCCTGGCTAATGCCCGGTACTCTCTGTTCTGGCAGTAGATGTACCTGGCAGCCTTGTGTCCAGATTAAAAACAGTAGTCAAGCCATGGGCAGTCAGACAGGCTTAAGTTTTCCTACTACTGCATCTTAACTCTGATGTCAGACGACAAGGCCTCTTAGTTCTGGAAGGCAGATGGCACCTTGAAACACACCAACTACTCCTCCCAGTCTGCCTCAACAAGCCTATTTTGGACTAAAGGAATAAGATCAGCAGCTTTAATCCACCTCGATCAGAGCAGGTGCAGACGACAACGATAATGATAACGATGCTAACGATGATGATGATAACTCACCTATCTTCACACAGCCCTTGTCTGTCATTAGCAGATTGGACACCTTCAGGTCCCTGTGACAAACGCGATTATTTGGTGTTAATCCAACTGGACACACTCACATCAGTCCACCAAGTACCTTAGGGTCATTACTGGTATCACAGTAATGCTTCAAAGAACGGCATCTTATCTTCTCTAAATACTGATGTCAATAATAGACAAGACTATCGTGATGGAGCTACTGATGAACCTAGTCCCATGTTACTGACCGGTGTAGGATGAAGTTGAGGTGAAGATAGTCTAGGCCTCTCAGCAACTGTAGGACGATACACTTCACCTGGGGGAGTGAGGGAGGTGGGTTGCCGATCACAGTTTAAACACCAAGGACGACAGAGAAGCTTACATCTACAACCAGTCCTCCTGTTAAGTCCAGCCTACCTGGGCTTCAGAGAAGGGAGTCTGCATGTTCTCCAGGAGACTGGCCAGGTCTTGCTCACAGTAGCTCATCACTAGGAACAGGCTGGAGAGACACACAGAGAGAGTGTGAACTATGTAGCATACTACAGGGTGAGAGTGTGTACTGTGTAGCATACTACAGGGTGAGAGTGTGTACATGTGTAGCATACTACAAGGTGAGAGTGTGTACTGTGTAGCATACTACAGGGTGAGAGTGTGTACTGTGTAGCATACTAGTGGGTGAGAGTGTGTACTGTGTAGCATACTACAGGGTGAGAGTGTGTACTGTGTAGCATACTGTGGGTGAGAGTGTGTACTGTGTAGCATACTACAAGGTGAGAGTGTGTACTGCGTAGCATACTACAGGGTGAGAGTGTGTACTGTGTAGCATACTACAGGGTGAGAGTGTGTACTATGTAGCATACTACAGGGTGAGAGTGTGTACTGTGTAGCATACTGTGGGTGAGAGTGTGTACTGTGTAGCATACTACAGGGTGAGAGTGTGTACTGTGTAGCATACTACAGGGTGAGAGTGTGTACAGTGTAGCATACTACAGGGTGAGAGTGTGTACTGTGTAGCATACTACAGGGTGAGAGTGTGTACTGTGTAGCATACTACAGGGTGAGAGTGTGTACAGTGTAGCATACTACAGGGTGAGAGTGTGTACAGTGTAGCATACTACAGGGTGAGAGTGTGTACTGTGTAGCATACTGTGGGTGAGAGTGTGTACTGTGTAGCATACTACAGGGTGAGAGTGTGTAGTGTAGCATACTACAGGGTGAGTGTGTGTACTGTGTAGCATACTACAGGGTGAGAGTGTGTACTGTGTAGCATACTGTGGGTGAGAGTGTGTACTGTGTAGCATACTACAGGGTGAGAGTGTGTAGTGTAGCATACTACAGGGTGAGAGTGTGTACTGTGTAGCATACTACAGGGTGAGAGTGTGTACTGTGTAGCATACTACAGGGTGAGAGTGTGTACTGTGTAGCATACTACAGGGTGAGAGTGTGTACTGTGTAGCATACTACATGTGTGTGGTCTGTCATCTACCTCTCCAGGTGGCTGCCCACCACCACCTCCTTCAGCTCCACGATGTTGGGGTGTCTCAAACGCAGCAGCAGAGTAATCTCCCTCAGACTGCTGATTGGGATCCCTGGAGACACAAGCAGGTAGCATGTCAGACAGACAGGCAGGCAGCACATCAGACAGGGAGCATGTCAGACAGACAGGTGTCTCATCAGACAGATAGGTAGCATGTCGGACAGACAGGTAGTCTCATCAGACAGACAGGTAGCATGTCAGACAGACAGACAGATGTCTCATCAGACAGACAGGTAGCATGTCAGACAGGCAGGCAGCACATCAGACAGACAGGTGTCGAATCAGACAGACAGTACCATCTTTCTCCTTGTCCATCCGAACCTTCTTCAGGGCCACAATTTCATCTGACCTTGTATCCCGGGCCCTGTCTGCAAACAGGGGGATACGTACATAGGTTTTTCCAAATGGGTTTCATGTTCTATATAACTCTACAAGGGGTTTAATTACAGCAGATCAACTTACACACAATTCCATATGTTCCTTCCCCAATTCGGTTCAGCTTTTCAAATTCCTTCACGCTTCTGCAGTTACCAAGCTAAAATATACACATCAATTGAAACAAATGAGGACAATTCAGTCCGGTACACATTCGTGAGACTGCACAAATAGGAAGTCAAAGCATCCTACTGACGTCCATAGTCAAATACGTGATTGTCTTACACGCAATCTGGTTTTCTTGTCTAAATGTGTTAGTAAGCTTACTAAAGAGTTACACTAGATCACAATGCCAACCGTAACACACGTGGATTACTATAGGCCATGTAGCTAACTGACCAAGATCACTTGCGAGCAATCCATATAGCCATCTGGAAAGACAGTGTATTTTGATCCATGTGGTGTGATTACTCACCCGGTCTTTTTGTGGTACAGTGAACGTTCTTTTGTTCTTGATTGACTTTAGCTTGATGGGGTCCGGTTCCGACTCCCCGGTGGCGGTGTCCATCTCTGTGTGTAGTTCCACTACAAGCCCTACATCCAAGCGTACTTTAAATGCTGTTTTCGATCCACTCAGCTATGGTAGGCTAGCTAACTAAATACAAGACATTCTAGTCTAACACACATCTTTCCTTGCCATCTGGGTGGCCAACCACGAGTTTTCGCGGAGTTTGAGAAGCTGCGTCGTACACCGTCATTGTGGTTCACCCCATTAGATAGACCCTAAATCAATAGACAGATCAATTATAATCACATGTTAAACTCAGTCCTCAAATGTTTATTAAAATGTGTACTTTTACGTACATGTGATCAGTAAGGGTAAGCAAATGCGAAAAGCAGTAACTAAATAAAGGCCATAGTCTAGATACAATGATAGCTCTTTGACCTACACAAACTGCTTATTAGGCTATGGTTTATCTATCACATGTCATGGTATGCCATGTATGTAAATGTCACTTTTCAGAAGCAATATCACAAAGGGTTTACAGTTAGCCTACCTAAACATAGATGTAAACCCCAATAAATAAACTAAACCCTAAAAGAGTGGAAACAGCTCCTTTAGACCACACCTTTACATGGATAACAGCTCCTTTAGACCACACCTTTACATGGATAACAGCTCCTTTAGACCACACCTTTACATGGATAACAGCTCCTTTAGACCACACCTTTACATGGATGTCTAGGCCTTGCTGCTGATGGGTTTTTGTCCCACAACGATGGGCACTGAGGTGGGCCTTCTCTCTTTGGCAGCCTCTGCGATGGTGATGGTGGTTGGAGGGGCGTTGAGGTCCTCCTTGGAAGGAGCAGTGATGATGATGGCTGGTGGATGGGGCCTAGAGTCACACCCCACCGAGAACTCGCTGCTGGAGACTGGTGGCTGGCAGGGCGGCTGGCACTGAGGTAGAAGCACAATACATATATTTATTACGAGGGGCTCAATGTTTAGGATCAGTGGACTGAACAGTTGATTGTTTTTTGTTGTTGTTTATTAGTTGAGCATCAATAGTTACTTTGTATCATCTATGAGTTGGGGGTGGGAGGTCGATTCTGTCACATATATCAAGAATGTGACAAATATGAATTGCTAAGTAGCACAATGAGGAAATAAAACAGATGCATGATATTGGTGCTGGATATGTTGTTGCCATAACACTTTCAAATGAAAGATTCTTGAAGATTACACGTGTAAAAAGCCTCTGACATTCCTAGATAGCCTAACTCATGGTTTCAACTGTCTCATGGAAGGTTCAGCAGGCTACAAGGAAATACTTTCTCTGTGAATGGAAATGAGAGAACCTCACACGTAAGCGAAGGCACATTTAAATTGGATTGGGCTAATTTCTATAAGAGTGTTAGAGCCAGTGACAAGCTCTTCGTTCAGAGGAACAATTGAGGATTAACTGAGTAGATGTGCTCAGGCTACCTCATGTGCTTAGCTGACAAGAACTACATATACACTATAAACAGATCCCTGGAACTACATGTACAATATAACAAATACTGGAGACGTTTGGTTATTTTTGTCTTTATAACTTTGGCAAACTAACCAAATTTCTGCTTGACTTCACAAATGTTTTACTTAAATCTCTAGTAAAGTGTTAAAGCAAGGACAATATGCTGTGGAATGATATATACAAAAAAACGAATTTAATAGACAGATACAGTACCTAACATCTGTGACAGTAATATACATATAACAGTTAGAGTGCATATTGTGAACATTTGAAATGAATCAATAAATTGTAAAGGCTATACAATTAACACTATTTCCACACTTTCATAACATAACATTTTCTCTACTTACCTTTTTCTGCTTGCTGGCTTGCTGCAGACCCCATCAGACCTTGGTCAGCACAGTCCAAACATTTCCATGTGTTGGGACCAAGGCAATGTGTGACTCAGGCACTCACGCACACTCCAATCCACCTTCTACAAGTCCCTGTCTGCTTGTGTTTGCTTCTCTCTCTCTTTCTCTTTCTCTCTCTCTCTCTCTCTCTCTCTCTCTCTCTCTCTCTCTCTTTCTCTCCAGGATTCACAGTGGCAGGTTTAGGTTTTGCACAAGAATCATGAAAGACTCAAGACATCTTTATTGTGTGATCTGTTGTTCATTTTAAATTCATGCATGTTTTGTTATTTTGTCCTTTTGGATATGGTTAGGGTCATTTACGTGTTATTGGATGCCCATCTTTAACTTAAAATTGGCACTTACATTTACATTTATGCATTTAGCAGACGCTTTTATCCAAAGCGACTTCCAAGAGAGAGCTTTACATAAGAGCATAGGTCACTGATCATAACAACGAGATAGCCCCAAACATTGCGAGCAGCCAAAACATGAAGCATACATTGTGAAAAAACAAATAAGTGCCAAAGCGAAGAACCATAAGAGCATGCAGTTAAACAAGTTACAATTAAACAACATGAAACTCAAAAAAGTGCAAGAGTGTACCTGTAGAAAAACCATCAACAGTAAAATATTTCACAGCGAGTACAAGAATTTCAAACTGTTACAACTAACCAACAAGGGCAACAAGTCTCTATACGAGTCATTGTGATCCTGGAGTAAACTAACATCAGGTCCAGCCAAGCATTCCTAAGTGCCGTTGTACTCCCGGAACAAGTGCGTCTTGAGCCTTTTCTTGAAGGTGGGGAGACAGTCAGTGTCCCTGATGGAGGTGGGGAGTTGATTCCACCATTGGGGGGCCAGACAGGAGAAGAGCTTGTGGGACCGGGCGCTCTTGAGCGGTGGGACCACCAGACTGTTGTCAGAAGAAGACCGTAGGTGGCGGGGGGGGGGGGGTGGGGGGGGGTGTAAGGCTGGACTTAAACAACACAAAATAATAAAGGTGTGTTCCAATTCTAAATCAGCTCATCAACAGATCGACCGCAAGGGGTTAATTTTTCTAACAGGAGAAACATTTACCATGTGACCTTCAATATGGTTGCCTCTGGAGAACTTCAACCCAGCTTCAACAACGAAAACCTCTCTCACGTGACTGTTCAGAACCAGGAAATGAAAATCGCAAAAACGGAATATCAACAACTATAGCAAGTGGCTCACCGTGCAATCGGAAATACCTATTTTGTCTGATTTGGCGTAATATAAGGACAAGGAGACATGGACGGTAAGTGGCGACCAGCAATATATTCGAATAAGTAGTCAAGTTGAATCCGGTTTGCCTTTACAGTGGCCTATTAGCATACCGCTGCGTAAATGGTAACACTGCTAGCCTAGTAGTGTGGCACGGAAAATAGAGCTAGCTAGCGAGCGAGCTTCGTCAGTTTCTTAATTGGTTAGCTGGTTAGATGACTTGTTTACTCAAAATGATGCTCTAACGCCCCCAGTAATGTAATAAAATGTGGGTATAACTAAGTTACCACTGTCAATATGTAATTGCTAACTACATAGTTAGATAGCTAACATTAGCTAGCTAGTGTTTTACAACTTAATGTAAGTTCTCATTCTGTACATACTGTACTGCATTAACAATCTAGAACATTTATTGAACTATAGCTATGATATTAAGTCACACAGCAATTTTACAACCATAGATCGGTGTTGGGGTCTGATGTCTAAGTGGTTGCAAGTTCTCCCACAGTGTAATTTCTCCTTGTCATTGTTGGGTGTGACATGCCTCAGTTTACTTTAACCCTAGTCTCTCTTTCTGCATTTTTCTCCAGACACACTCTTCCAACTGAAGGTGGGTGAACTAAGGTGTATTGTGTAAGTGGGGTGTACCCTAATGAGCTTCGCAGCTGATCTAACTGATGTGTTTCTCCTCTTCTGCAGTTCACATCAAAACAGCTTGAGAAATTAGCCAAAAAGGCAGAAAAAGATTCCAAGTCAGAACAAGCCAAAGTTAAAAAGGTGAGTAAAGGGAACCCTCTACTAAACTGGTGTAGTCTTAAATGTGTGTGTTGTCACACTAACACAGTAACTGGGAAACTCGAAAGAGACTTTAGATCAGGGTGTGGCTGTGTCAGCTCGTATCATAACGGTACCCGATTAATCTGTTCCCAAGTCAAATTCACAATTGTTCAACCTACAAGTTGGTAAGACATGAGTCACACACTAGTCATATCAGTGCTAATGTAATTTGAGCTATAGGAGAGAGTTGAGGGGAAGGCCACTCAAAGCACATCAAGTATACTTAGTGAAACTTCAACCACTAGAGGGCACTGGAGTGTTAAACAATGCACCACTGTTTCCATACTGTTATAGTATAATTATAATCTAAATATGATATTTTTTACGTTGTGCTTGTTACATTTCAACCATGTTACATTTGTTGTATTTTGACCATGACCTCCATCTTTCCAATGCCCAGGCTCTCCAGCAGAAGAATGTAGAGTGTGCAAGGGTGTATGCAGAAAATGCCATCCGCAAGAAGAACGAGGGCCTTAACTGGTTGCGCATGTCGTCTCGCGTCGACGCCGTGGCCTCCAAGGTCCAGACGGCAGTCACCATGAAATCGGTGAGCTTCTCGTCTGAAAATATAATGATTTACTCTTACAGACTAATTTCAATAAGGCATCAGCCATAAATGTTTATGAATCACAGAAAGAGAAGCATAATATGGGGATTTAAAATAAGGAATAACATTTATTTTGAACTTGGTGGTCCTGTTTGCCTGTGTTGCTAGGTGACTAAGAACATGGCTCAGGTGACTAAGGCTCTGGATAAGGCTCTCGGGTCCATGGACCTCCAGAAGGTTTCTGCTGTCATGGACAAGTTCGAGACACAGGTCCAGAATCTGGACGTCCACACCTCGGTGAGTCAATGGCAATTGTGTGTGTGCTTGTGTGTGTGTGTGTGTGTGTGTGTGAGAACTATGTATATATTTGTGTATGTGTACTGTACAGTACATATCAGTTGTGGTCAGTCTTCCATTATCAATGCCTCTCCAGGTGATGGAGGACTCCATGAGCTCTGCGACCACGCTGACCACACCCCAGGACCAGGTGGATGACCTGATCGTCCAGATAGCAGAGGAAAGCGGTCTGGAGGTGATGGACCAGCTCAGCCAGCTGCCGGCCGGGGCCTCCTCTCTGGGGGAGGCCTCCTCCTCCTCTCGGGCCCAGGACAAGGAGGACCAGCTCTCACGCAGGTACCAACCCCATCAACCCAGAGGCTGAATCATTAAAGAACCAAACTGTTGCCATGTTGCATAAACACAAATCGAGATTAACATATACATTGATCAGTGGCGGTCGTTTGAACTCTGGCCCTCCATACATTTTTGTCGTCTGATTACTGATGAGGTGCTTGTCTATCTTGGGATTGAATGCTGTGTGCTTGACCTAACATGGAACACTCCAAAAATACTGGAGTTGTATTTCGTGTTGTTGTATAACGTGTATTGTTATCTGATACACGTGATCAATAAACCACATGCCAGTATGTGTAAGGTCTACTACAGTGACAAGCTGTCACATGACAGGATATAGCAGAATGGCTTCCTGGTATTACTGCTTCCTTCCTGACACCTGCTTCCTTGTTGACCCCATGCAAGTATTCTACAGGCGAAAGAAGCAGTCCTCTGCTCTCCCGCTCTTATTCAAACTCTGGTCCTCCGTTGCAGGCTGGCTGCGTTGCGGAACTGAAGCCACCGTGTTTGTCCTGGAGGAGGGCTGGCAGGCTGACAGCTGCTGGGGAGCAGACAGGCGGAGTGGGGTGGTTCTGTTGAACAGTTCATACAGTGAGGACTTAATGAGCCTATTGATTTCCATCCCCGAGTCTATTTATACCCCCACACACACTCTCACACGCAGCCACTCTGGGTATAACACCTGAGAGGGCTTGTGTCTCTCTCTCTCTCTCTCTCTATTGATCCCCACCTTTCATTTTTGGTCTCAACCCATGATTGTCTCTCTACCTCCCTTTCTCACCACCCTCTACGGCTCTGTTCCACAACTACCAATAATTTTTTACTTTTGTTCCCCCATTTGTCCTGTACTGTCTCTCTGTCTTTTAATCCCAGACTGTTTGCTCGTATCTTATGTACAAAAAGAAAAAAAAACCTGTTTTACAGAATGTACAAAAACGTATAATGGTTAAATAGATCCATTTGGGAGTTTGTTCCCTGGGCAGTTCTTGTGTGTTTAGGTTTTCTATATGAATGACTGTCTGCTTTGATGGTGGTGGTTTCCTGTAGCAAGAGAGGGGACACAGCTGGAGGTATAAAGGACAGAAGCCATGTCCCTCTGTTGTGGTGAAACACCCCTAATACTCTAGTACCCATAAACAACACTAACAGACATGGTCATTTTGACTCATAATCACAAGACTCCCTGTAGTCTCCTCCCCTCATGAGCGTCATTTTAGAAAATATCAACATTTGTTCTTTATAGAATATGGGCAAAGCCTCACTCATAAAGCATACATTTCTCTAGAGCACACATTTTCTCAATAATTTTTTGGGTTCTCATTATTATTTGTTGGTTTAAAGCTGTTGTTTTTATCGTTTTTGCTGCCTTTGTTGGTTTGCTGTTGAACATGTACGCCTTACTGGGATGCAGGTGCTTGCCTGGATGCTCTCCTTAGTGCCTGAGTCAGATACAGCCACAGGAGAGCAGTAGTCATGGGGGCTCTTATATATCTACACAGATGATGATGTGTTGCTATAGAAACAAGGATATCCATTTTCCTCCCTGTCCCTGCCACACACACATCATGATGGACAGGGGGTGTTCCCAACAGTCAGACAAAGTTATGGTGATGTTGGACTAACGCTCCTGGATACTGGTCTGGGATCAGTTTGATCCGCTGGATAAACGCGTGATTTTCCCAGTGGAAGCTGGTCCTAGATCTGTGTGTAGGGTGAGCTTACATCACCTTGGAGGATGGTTTTCCTTTCATGTGCAATGAGGAGGGATATTTCTACTCTGTCATGAAAACGTTTCAGCGCTTTTGTTTTTGTATATTTATCTTGTCAAAATAAAAGCCCTCTGCTATAAATGTTTTGCTCCGCCGTGCTTGTCTCACATTCTCCTGCTGATTCATGTGTTTCATTGTATGTTTCCAAGCAGATTTCACACAGGTTTCATTGTACACACATGCAGCTAAGACAGCCCTCCATCAGCTCCTCTCTGTTTGTGTTTGGCTACTGTTGATCTTGTCAACCTGCACCTCACACTAGTAGATTCTTCAAAGGTAGAACATCTCATATTAGTGGTGAAAAATGCATTTCACTAAAAATACACTGAGGCATGTTACCGCAGTGGAACAACACATTGCTGTACCAACACTGTAGTTACTAGTTAGTCCACTCACTGATCTTTGTACAAAGTAGTGTGTTCTTTTGTATGTGACAACATTGGTTTTTCTTCTTCTGGAGTGATACTGAATACACCCAACAGGCTGCCTCCCAGGGCAGATAAACTGGTACTCTGTTAAATATCACACACAGGTGTGTTTTCACACAGAACATCAAGTTCTGGGAAGCATGGAGGCAGTTTGACTAGGTCTTGGCAGGAAATGGACAACACAGCACAATAGATAACAGTGAGCTGAACATAGGTCTCTGGCTAGGGAATGTTGACTGAAATAGGAACCCTTGACCTTTAACAAAGCGAATCACATGCTACCTTTACAGCCATCTTATTGACTAACATGGCCATGCTGAGAGAATGGGCCTCGCCTCTCTACAAATGGCAGTTCAAATTTCACTATTGTGTTTGTTGTGTATAACACGACAGAAATGCGAAACTGGATCCAAGTGCAATCTGTGTTCGGTTAAATCTGTGTGCCAGCTCATCATGGAAACAGATACTCTGCCAAACAGCCACCTTTGCGGAAAGAGTTTTGTTCCTGTAGAGACACGACTGACGTAGAAGTCATTGATGTAAATTCTATGCTTTTCTTAATAGGCCTCAATATACGTGGTGTGTTGTAGCCAGCCAGACATCAAACAACAAGAACTGGGACAAATTAGCCTTTCCAGACCCTCTGGCGAACAACCCACGCAAACATGCAAACCAGGTGTTCTACTCTCCTTCTCCCCCCTCTTTCTCACTCGCATAAACAAAGCAGCGGTTTCTTGCCCAAGAGTCTTGTGCAATATTCTTATACTAGCCACAAACGTGAAGCTTTTGAGTGCTAAACTATAAGGCTACTGCATTCCTCCTTCAATCTGAATTTGTATTTTGCTGCACTGCTTTCATTTTCATTCCGTTTTCCCAAAAGACACATTCTATTCATCGTCTACCATTTTGCGTTAGTCAGCATGACCGCCTGTATATTTTTCATAGCCAATGGGTCCCCCATGAAAACTAGACCGAGGTGTTCCCTGCATTGGCCATCGCACGAGAAACGCAGCCCCCGCGAGGAAGACCTCCCCCTCTAATAGATTTTTCGCACATGACGTTGGTGCTTATTTGGCGCGGGACGTACAGAGTTAACACTCTGCCTTGCTATGATTGGATTAGAGAGGGGTTTAGAGAGTCAGAGGGGAGAAGCAAGCAGGAGAAACGGCGATGGTGATGTTGACAGCTGCCATCAACCGTAGAGATATTAAAACTGGATAAAAGGAGGCGACGGTTTACTGAGGCAGACATTTTTTCTTAGCATTTCAGACGAAATCGTGAGTCGTCTAAAAAAGACGGTATATGAATATGTCGTATATAAATAGTCGTCCATAAACATGACGGTCCTTTTTTGCAGGGGACTGAAGCGCTCTATTCCGGTTGGGTGGGGTGATGTTTAAGTTCCGGTATAAACTGAGTGAAATGGGCACCAAACGGAACGTGGACCCGGCTGCCGACGCAGATACTATATCTGGGGATATGAGAAGTTTAATCGCACACAGGGCGGCGGTATAGACCAGTTGGGGAGGTCGCAGGCGGTGGAGAAGTGTGTATATGCGGCGCCCCTCTGCCCCCTGTCCGTCAGAACGATGAGGAAGCTATTTGCATTCTGTTGTCTCTTTCTTATTACCGGAGAAGCAGACCGGTCGACGGCGGGCAGGTCCCTAACGAACAGCAACAACAACAACACAAACGGGACGGCCGACAGCAGCAGAAGGTATATAGAAATCGGGGACGGATCTTCGCAGGAATTTGAGTTTCCCGAAAACACTAAGGGCGTGATTGTAATCTCAAGTCAATACCGGAGCTCCGCCGCGAGCAGGAAGGGTCGCGAGAGCTGGAAGCAGACGGTGAAAGTCCGGTCGCTAGACCCCGAGGTTCTCTCCATCCTGAATGTTACCGACAGTGGACACGCTGGGTCAGTAAAGAGTTACATTATTAGTATACGGTCCGGTTTACCAGGTCGAGCTCAGCTGCTTATCCAGCTTCTGGACTTTGACCAGGACTCAGTGCCGGTACTGATCGAGGAAAGGACAGACTACTCTATCAGGGTGGCGCCCGGCAACGATGATCCGGCCGCTCGGCTCCTGCAGTCGGGCGGTCTGTCCCACTTCTCGGAGAACCCTGTGTTGTTTGCTTTGCTGCCCTTGATCTTCATCAACAAGTGTGCCTTCGGGTGCAAGGTGGAGGTGGAGGTTCTCCGGGGCCTCCTGAAGAGGCCTGTGCCTCTGCTCCTGGGTGTGGCCGGCCAGTTCCTGGTCATGCCTCTGTACGCGTACAGTCTGTCCCGTCTCACCTACCTGCCCAAGGCCCTCTCGCTGGGCCTGGTCATCACCTGCTCTGCCCCCGGCGGTGGCGGAGGCTACCTCTACAGCCTGCTGCTGGGGGGCGACGTGACACTCGCCATCTCCATGACGCTGGTCTCCACAGTAGTGGCGGCGGCAGCCATGCCACTGTCGTCCGCCCTGTACGGCCACCTGCTGGGTGTCCATGCCGCGCTCCACGTGCCCTTCGTCAAGATCCTGGGCACCCTTCTCTTCATCGCCATCCCCATCTCGCTGGGCATGCTGGTGAAGCTGCGCCTGCCCGGCCTCACCCGCGTCCTGCTCGCCCTCATACGCCCCTTCAGCTTCGTGCTCATCGTGGGCGGGATCTTCATGGCGTACCAGATGGGAGCGTCCATCCTGGCCAACGTCAAGCCCCAGATCGTGGCGGCCGGGGTGACGGTGCCCATGTTTGGGCTGGCGCTAGGTCTGTTGATGGCGAAAGCGGCAGGGTTGGCGGTGCCGCAGAGGAAGACGGTCAGCATCGAGATCGGGGTTCAGAACAGCCTCCTGGCGCTAGCCGTCATGCAGCTGTCGTTCCGCCGCGCCGAGGCGGACTTTGCGTCCCAGGCACCGTTTATTGTGGCACTCAGCAGCACCACAGAGATGCTCCTAATTGTCCTTGGACACTTCGCACACCGCAGGTTATGCAGGGTAGAAAGCCCAAGGACTGATACCAGACCGGAACTGGGCCAATAACCTAGACCAGTAGTGTCTGAAGTGTGTTTCATTCACGTAAGAGTCTGTGCCTGTTCCATGGATTTGGGTTGGTACAGTTAATGACCCCAACCCAAGTCCTTGCAACAGTATTTGTAAACTTGACCGAGGTCTGTACTCGATTGTAGTCCCTTGATAGTTGTTGTTCTGACTGACTCTGTGTGCCCTGAGGAGGCGAGACCGGCCTCACGGAAGGGGCTGCCAATCACACCAGAACCAGTCGAGGGACGAGACAAATCACAGCGACACTGTACAGGACAGTGAATGGACATTCTTGTTTTTTTTCTTTTATTCTTTCTTGAAACCAAAGGCCTTTTTATCTCCCCCCCACCCCCGCCCCCATTTCTTTACATTCTTTTTCAATCAGATTGTACTGAGGTACTTACTGTAAATAAGAATATTAAGAAGAGAAATACCTATAAAGAAAAGATATTTTTCTACCAGATTTTTTTTCTAATTGAAATGATTGATTTGTATAATGTTTACAAGAGGTATATGTGTAGGAATGGGAATGATATGAGAAAAAAAACAAAAAAAAAGAATATTTGTTGGATGGGAATTTATGGTATCTGGATTTATTGCTACTGATTGTGTTTCCTGGATTCAAAAGTGGTTGTCTAAGAATCCACGTACTTGAATAAAAAGATAAATGAAAAAGAAATAAAGCATTTATAAAAGCATCATTGGAGTGTCAGAAAGAATGCATTTGATATAGAAGACAGAATGCCAAACACTAATGTGGCCATGCTGCTTACTCCGAGAACTTGTACATTTGCATATTTTTACATGTCAAGCTATAGTATTTTCATATGTGTGTGTGTATAGGTGTGTCAAAGTTATAACGCATTTAGTGTGGCAGGCAAATTGATATCCCTTTGCATTGATAATTTCATAATTTCCATAGTTTATTCCCCTCCCCCAAAGGAAAAAGGCCTACTGTTTATTGAACTTGTAGACTGAGAATGTGGACACCGTGCCAACATGGGAGAAAGTGTTTTTTGTGTCCAGAACAGAAAAGAGGGTTAAAGTTGCAGTAAAGCAGAACTGAAAATTAGTTTTAAGTTCATCAGACCACAGAAGAATGTGTTGTTAAGTACCCATCCAAATTCGAATGAAAAGAAAACACAGACAAGTATGCTCAATTAGGCTTTGAAATTGTGAGAAAATCAGCAGTCTGCTTGATACTGGGATGGTGTGTCGCCTGAAGGAGCTGAAGCTCCGCCCCCTCGAATTTATTGAATTTAGCAACAACAGCAACAACTAGCTAAATCAATTGCAGATATCAGAACAGACCTACCTGCAGTCTCTGAGTGTTTTATGTGTTAATTACTTTGTCTTTGCATCGTACCAGCTGAGCAACAGAAGGCAGGTTATATAAACCGTCTGTGATCTGACGTAGATAGGTTGGGGTTTGCCCCGCCTAAACAACACCTGAGCTGAAAACGGGTGAGAAACTGTTCACTGGTCTAACTCCAAATTTCAGTGCGACAAGGTTTTAGAGCTTTGCACATGCTTTCAGCAACTCATTTCACACGTATATAATGTACTGAGAAGCAAATCATAGAATTTGCTTTACAGGTTAGAGTGACAGCACATGTCAGAACATGTGACTAAAAGGAAATACAGCAGGTGAAAGATTAGCCAGGAAAGAGTGCATGTGGATCCACTCTGTCAAGATTTGAGGCCTGAGGCCTTATATCACCCTGGGTGAGTATGTAAGAGTGCATTTCCTGTTGATTTGTTCATTTGTGTCTGGGCATGTCTGAAATGGTTTCCTTCTGGGTTCCATGTGCCAGCAGTGTGAAAAGGCCAGTAGAATGAAGCACAGCGATTGGGCCTCTGTGCTCAACTCACTGGTAAGAAGCTCTGTCATTATCCAAGGTTTGACTCCTTTGTGAAGGAACATTTTCTTTGTGTTCACCTTTTGTTGAGAATGTTGACAGAGTGAATTAAGCAGCTCAGTTCCCCCCCCCCCCCCACACACACACTGCATGAACAACTGATGCATTTTATATTCATTGTTACATTCATACAGATTCTTTTCCGGGACATACAATATCAACTTTTGGGAGTTCATTAATTTGCTGTGACACTGCAATATTTGAGTAGGTATAAGTACAATTCTATAAAAAATTCAACACATAAAAAAACCCATTTGCAAGCATCTCTGCTTTGCAATTCTCACTAACTAAATCTACAATCAGTGTATTAAGACTATTTGATCCTCTGGATTGCATAGATTACAGAGTGAAACCAGACCATGCTTCCCCTCTCTCTCTCTTGCCTCTTTACACACAGACTCTACTCCGGAGACCCCTGCAGCCCAACACTATCTGGGGGGTCCAAACAGTTTCTGCAGTGCTAAAACATAATAATAATGCAGAGACAGTGTCATTGCCCATTCAGAAACAGGAGTCAGACTTCAGGTCTTTAGGAAGGATGCAGGGACAGAACTGGAGAGACAGCTCTTGGGTACAGCATGTCCACTGCTTTAGAGGTTGACAGGTGAGGGCCCGGTTAACGAGTGGCAGCATCTGCAATGTTGTTTTCACTTTCAGTGCTGCAATTTAGGTGACACAATAGGAAAGTCCCTGAAATATTCATGAAACAGACGGGGCTAAATATGAATGAGGTCCTCGCTCCCCTTTTGTCTTCTGCCGCAGTGTTGGCTGAGAATTCCCAGAAATAGGCCTACCTGAAGTACGGAATCCCCGGGAACTGGTTACGTCATAATTCTGAGGGGATCCATGCTGATTGTAGGCTTAAATTTGACTTTGAAATAGCCTTTCCGCTTTGACATTAATGTTTGACACATTATGAGATTTATAAAACAACTAATGCATTTAGCAACTTCAATAAGAGATGATCAGGTCTTTCTGTGCAGGAGCTGTTTAACTGGGTACCCTTTGTGGCTGGAGAGGAGGAGGTGGGGAGTGGGGTCTTAAGTCCCCACATTACCACAGTCACACTATCAATCCAAAAAAACTATTTATAAACTTGTTTACTAAAAAACAACAGCGTTCGTCTCAGTAAGAAGACAGTCACAACAGAGGTTGATGATTTTTGCTGGTGCAGACACTCACTACCATCCCAGAGAGTGACAGTGTAGCTCTAATCGACTGGCTGGTGCTATTTACCTTTGGTGGATCGATGGTGAACATAAACACCTGGCCCCAGACAGACAAGGCAGAGGGATAGGGAGACAGTCAAAGAGAGACAGGGAGAGACAGGGAGAGAGGGAGGGAGAGAGAGAGAGAGAGAGAGAGAGAGAGAGAGAGAGAGAGAGAGAGAGAGAGAGAGAGAGAGAGAAAGAGAGGGAGAGAGGGAGCGAGGAAGGTAATTTTAGCCTAGCCTTGCAAGTCTTGCTATGTATTGATCTGTTTGTCCCGTTTTATAGTAGGGACAGTATAGCTGTGCTGTTTAGATGGATCTTTAATGTTCACGTAATGGACCTTTTCTGGTTTGTGACATGCCAATAATCAACGTCTATAATTAGAAAAACGTTCTCAGTTGCTGTTTTCGAGTATCAGTTATTGTAAATTAGGGGCGATGACAATAGATCATCACAAATAAGAAAGCGAGGTGAAGTTAGTTTCATATTCGACATTCAACATTCGTCTCACATTCGGGAAACGCTAGTTTGCTGCGTCGGGTTAGGGACCGTGTTTAAACTACCCATACCATTTTGAAAAAGGATGACCTTTATAATATTTTTATGAATATAAATATAAAACCTCAAACAGCCACCAGAGTATTCTAGCAATGTCTGGTAAACTTCCACAGCCTTTACTTTTTCAATTACGTTTCAAACAAAATGAGAGAAAATCGCTTATCTATGAAAATAGTTCAATCCTCGCAAATCTTAATAACGTTTTCAAACTTGTGTCAAAAAATCTCAAATATACACCATATTATTCTAATAAAGTCTGGCATACTTCCACACTTTTTGATTTTTCAATTAAGTTTCAAACAAAATTCAAATAAATGACTAATCTCTGAAAATAGCATGAAATCCACGCTAATCTTGATAACTTTTTCAGAATTGTGATAAAAAATCTCAAATTGACACCAGATTATTCTAATCATCTCTGGCCTACTTCCACACCCTTTACATTTTCAATAAAGGTTTTAACAAAATTCAAATAAATCGCTAATCTCTGAAAATAGCATGAAATCCTCGATAAACTTAATAACTTTTTCAAAATGTTGATAACAAATCTCAAATATTCTCCAGATTATTCTAATTATGTTTGGTCTACTTCCACACCCTTTACTTTTTCAATCATTTTTTTTAAAGAAAGAAATTGCTAATCTCTGAAAACAGCAATAAAGCTGTGCTAAACTAAATTCTGACCAATGGCCACACAGCTGCAGGTTAACCAGGAGCTAGTCTTTGGTTTGATTGTGACAGGATAACCAACGTGTATTTGCACCAATATGTTTTCCACCATATGCATCACAGGACAGCCAGGGAGATGGACAGGAAGAGACCAGGAAAACTGATATTTTTCAGTACAATTTTGAAAAGGTTATTAAGATTAGCAAGGATTAAGATATTTTCAGAGATTAGTGATTTTCTATAATTTTGTTTGAAACTTAATTGAAAAAGTAAAGGCTGTGGAAGTATACCCTACATTGTTAGAATATTCTGGTGTCCAATTTTTCTAAATTGTATGGGCAGTTTTCACCGGGTCCCTAACGCGACGCTGCAAAGTAGAGTCTTCCGAAAGTGAGACGAATGTCGAATGTCGAATATGAAACTAACTTTACCTCGGTAAATAACCAACAACCACAATGTCTTGCCAAACCTACGTAACGTCCAACCCCATGTTAACAAACCGTTTTTATCTTCATAAAAACGTATATATGTATAGTTTATTATTTGAGTAAGCAAGATGACATAGATTTACCATTTGCAAAAGAGGTGCAGAGAACAGACCTATTATTGGCAGACTAAATACAACTCAGGGTTCAGTTTTGTTTGGCCGGTTACGTGAATTGATCCAACAAGCAAAGCTGACAAATCAGAAACAAGAGCGCGTGAAAGCTGCAAGCAAGTTTACATTTGGCTGTACTACTACTAGCTAGATTTTATTTGTGTAAACGTTCCCTAGCGAAAACATTTTACGAACACATTTTAAGCCTGTACAATAACATGCCCGTATCATACCTAACAGTATCATGTCGCTAACTGCTTCAAGTCAATGTTTTACTCAGAAAAGGACACTTTCGTCCCTCCTTTGTAAGTTGACATTCTGTATACGTTTTTTTTCCACCTACCAGTACTGTAGCTAGCTAAATACTTAGTAACTTAGTTCGCTTACTGTAATACATACAGTACCTATAATACACTGTCAGTGTAATTTAAATATAATTTATTCAGATCAATGATGTGATAAGACACCGTCATTATCTGTTTTCCTACACAACATTTTCTCATCCCGACCCAGTCCATTGACTGTGACCCAGTCAAGTTACAGTATTAAAAGCGAGTGTAGTGTGTATGAAGACGTTTTGCGTGCTTCCTCTCACAGCTGGCCGTGTTGCTAAGAAGCAACGACAGGACGACGCGCAACAGCTTCAAAAGGCAGCAGTCCAGCTGCTCAACCAACACCAGAATCTCCCAAACCTGCTCCTGGAGGTGGGGGTGAGTGATCACCGTCTCTATCCATCTCTCTCTGTATCATTCAGCCCAGGCAGGGAGTCAGAGGTTCAGACTCGTCCCGTTGGGCTTGCTGTGCATTAGAGCAGGGGTTCCCAATCCTGGTCCTTGGGCCTCCCTGCCCTGCATGTTTTAGATGTTTCCCTGCTCCAAACACACCTGTGGACCAGGATTGGGAACCCCTGCATTACAGTAACTGCACTTTTCTCTCTTTCTCTCTCTAGAACCCTAAGCCATGCAATGTGATGGACCAGGAGACGATGGGAAGGAAGGAGTCTGTCAGTGACAGTCCCACACCCCACATTGGGGGTTCATTGCTGGGTGTGTTACCTATAAACATCCCTGGTTAGATGAGTAGACCTACCAGATGTATCATAATACTTTGAATGCACATGGAGTGAGTGCTCGAAATGGTTATCCCATGAGTATGTGCTTGTGTGTATGTTTGTGTGCTTGTATCAATGTATGTGGGTATGTGTTGCTAGTCAGTGAGCTGCGTCATCAGGCTGCGGAGCTAGGCGTACCAGTCGCTGTCCTGTCAGTGAGGATGGTGCTGGATAGAGTACAGCAACTGACCTCCAGCACCCTAGAGGGGGAGAAAAAGCATGCTCTGCTTAACACCACACAGAGGGTGAGTGCCTGGGGTTCCCCTCGTGGAAACAGTAGGCCTTCCCGTGAAGAGAAAAGGGGAATTTCAAGTTGTGCACCTGCCCCCTCTGCCCTCTCGTCTCCAGGGGCAACTGTGTGCGCTGCTCCACTCCACCCAGCAGCTGCTCTCTCTCGGAGCCTTCTGCTCCCGGCTCTTCTGGCAGGAATACTGGAGAGACCAGGTGAGCGAGGGCTTTAGGACCGTGGTCTGAGTGACCTCGCACAGCCATGTTGTCATGTGAGACTCACGTGCGCCGCGTTTGTGTTGGTGTAGAAGCAGGTCCACTTGGAGGTGGTGTACCATCTCCACGTTCTCAACATCCTAACTCTGGAGTCCATCCTAGAGAGGTATACCAACATGTTCAAATATTATTTATGATTTGAATGAAGATACTACTAGTAGTAGTTGTAGTATATATGACATGATGTATATTCTCCTGTAGTGAGCGAGCAGTGTGTTCCTGGCTGGGGGCGGAGCTAAGGGCTGTGTGTGAAGGGACAGGCTCTGCAGAGGAAGAGGAGGAAGAGCGGGAAGTCCGCCACAAGGTTCTCACCCGTAAGATCCTCTTCGCTAAGTTCGCTTGAACGGGAACGTTGACATTGACCGGTCTCAACAATGTATATATTTACATGCCACATGTGTAGTGCTTCTGTTGTGCTGAGAGGGTGCTGGTGTTTTTGTTGTGCTGAGAGGGTGCTGGTGTTTCTGTTGTGCTGAGAGGGTGCTGGTGTTTCTGTTGTGCTGAGAGGGTGCTGGTGTTTCTGTTGTGCTGAGAGGGTGCTGGTGTTTCTGTTGTGCTGAGAGGGTGCTGGTGTTTCTGTTGTGCTGAGAGGGTGCTGGTGTTTCTGTTGTGCTGAGAGGGTGCTGGTGTTTCTGTTGTGCTGAGAGGGTGCTGGTGTTTCTGTTGTGCTGAGAGGGTGCTGGTGTTTCTGTTGTGCTGAGAGGGTGCTGGTGTTTCTGTTGTGCTGAGAGGGTGCTGGTGTTTCTGTTGTGCTGAGAGGGTGCTGGTGTTTCTGTTGTGCTGAGAGGGTGCTGGTGTTTCTGTTGTGCTGAGAGGGTGCTGGTGTTTCTGTTGTGCTGAGAGGGTGCTGGTGTTTCTGTTGTGCTGAGAGGGTGCTGGTGTTTCAGTGGTGGTGATGGTTCTGGTGAAGGTGGGGTTCCGAGAGACCCAGGACCCAGCAGCGCAGGACAGAGACCCAGGACCAGCAGCGCAGGACAGGAACCTCCCCCAGCTCTGTAGCTCTCTCCTGGACCAGCAGCTCGGCTGTGAGTCCCCCACCCCCGGACCCTGAAACCAGACCTGGACACAGACTCAGACCTGAAGCCAGACCTAGACCCAGACCTGTACTCCTGTTTATTTGGAATCAAAATCAAATACCCGTCAACTCATCCGACTGGATTAAAGGTATCCTCCTTGTCTGTGTGTGTGGACATACCCGTGTTTCCTTGTGTTCCAGGGGTACTGGATGCCTCAGGACCACAGCACAGGGACTCAGCAGCTGAGCTCTGGTGAGCAGGGCAGGCCTACAGGGTCTTGTCATTAGAACGCTGGACTGTAGAACTGTAGAATGTGTCTGCTTCTGTTGCTACCCACAGGGATGACTCGGGGTGTCAGGAATCGGCGATGACTCAAGGCAGAGAAGAATATAAGAAAGCTAATGTAGTTGATGGATGAATACATCCACACTGTCTGATCCGACCTCTTTTTCCATACATCGGTCATTCTGTGTCTCCCCTCTCTCCCTCTCTCCTTCTCTCAGGGTTCAGCTGTTCGATGCGACCTTGTGCGGAGAGTCGGTATCACCGGATGCACTTCGCCGTTTCTTCACACACACTCTCACACACACGCTCACCTACAGGCCCCGCCTCACAGGTACACCGGCACTCTAGCTAGACACGGCCTGAGCGGTCAGCGGCAACACTGTGAACGCTGAATGTCTGAGTCGTCTGAGTCGTCTGAGTCGTCTGTGCCTCTTGTCTCCCCGCAGTGTCAGACGCCGTATCCATGCAGAGTGGCTGGAGCTTCTCTCGCAGCAGCCGCTTACTCACCACGCTGTTCCAGAAGGTTCTACGCTCCTCTCTCTCTCTCTCTCTCTCTCTCTCTCTCTCTCTCTCTCTCTCTCTCTCTCTCTCTCTCTCTCTCTCTCTCTCTCTCCAGCGTAGCTTTTTTCCTCTCTGTTTCTCTCTCTGTCTTCCTGTTCTAGGTGTAGGTCAACCTCTGAATACCACATCAGAGTGTGACTGGCTTAGCCTGTGTTATTTATGTCCTCAGGACTTTTCTTCGAGACAGTGTAAGGCTGTTTGAGCGCTCAAGTGAAGTGTGTTCACCTGTTATTGTTTTCCCTGGTGTTGATTTATGAGACCTGTTCCTTTTACTTGGTGTATTCAGCTGTAAAACCAGTCAACTTATTTTTTGTAATAACAGTTTTTCTGTAGCTGAATATAACTGTGTGTGTGTGTGTGTGTGTAGCTGGCGGTGATTTTCAGAGTGGATGAGCTGCTCTCTCACCTCCAGCAGGTGCTAGAGACCCAGGAAGTCAACTGGCAGCATGTGCTCTGCTTCCTGTCCACTCTGCTGGTCTTTAACCCAGACACCCAGTCCAGCCTCCAAGGTACACACACACACACACACACACACACACACACACACACACACACACACACACACACACACACACACACACACACACCCTCTGTCATGGACAGGTACACAGACAGACGTCCTCCTGTGCTCCCCCAGAGCTGCTGTCCAGACTGTTAAAGTCAGCGTTTGAGGGGTACAACCTGGAGAGCATGATCACTGCCTTCCTGCTGGCCCGCCAGGGGGCGCTAGAGGGCCCGGCCCTCTTCCCTTCATACAGCCACTGGTTCAAGGTGAGTCAGCTGGCTGGGCCCTCGTTATGCTCGGAAACATAGAACGCTTCTAGAGACAGGTTTCTATGAGAGGTCTCCTCCCTGACCGGCCTTCCTTCCTGTCTCTACAGATGTCGTTTGGGGGGGCGAACAGTTGCCACAGCAACAGTAAAAAGTCCTTGGTGTTCCTGCTCAAGTTCTTGTCGGACCTGGTGCCCTTTGACCCTCCACAGTACCTGAAGGTAACCTCTCACCCCCGGCGCGGATGACTGGATGACAGGTGGTCTCCTTATTCCCTGTGGTCATGGTTGTCCTGGTCTTCCCCAGGTCCACCTCCTCCACCCCCCCTACGTAGCAGTGAAGCATCGCAGCCTGCTCAAGGAGTATGTCTCTCTGGCCAAGACCAGACTGGCCGACCTTAAGGTACCAAAACTTCCCACAACATCCACAACATGTCTGGAGGGGCCTGTGGGAGTAGATCTAGTTCTGTTAAGTCATTAACACACTTTGCCCTGTGTGTGTGTGTGTGTGTGTGTGTGTACGTATGGATGTGTGTGCGTCCGGGGGGCTGTTTGCACGTGGTTGCAGGTCTCGCTGGAAGACATGGGTCTTTATGAAGATGTCTCAGGGGCAGCAGCACCAGTTCAGGTGGTAACTCTGTCTCCTAGCTGTAACACTGTCTCCTAGCTGTAACACTGTAACACTGTCTCCTAGCTGTAACACTGTCTCCTAGCTGTAACACTGTAACACTGTCTCCTAGCTGTAACACTGTCTCCTAGCTGTAACACTGTCTCCTAGCTGTAACGCTGTAACACTGTCTCCTAGCTGTAACACTGTCTCCTAGCTGTAACACTGTCTCCTAGCTGTAACACTGTCTCCTAGCTGTAACACTGTAACTCTGTCTCCTAGTTGTAACTCTGTCTCCTATCTGTAACACTGTCACCTAGCTGTAACGCTGTAACACTGTAACACTGTCTCCTAGCTGTAACACTGTCTCCTAGCTGCGGACATGTGACTGTGTTTATGGTGTGTGTCCACAGCCCCAGTGCCAGGCTGGCCAGGATGCGGAGAAGGCGGTGTCTCTGTACGAGAGCACCGGGAGGATCTCTGCCACTGTCATGGAAGCAAGGTACTGGACTGGAGCTGGGTGTGTTCAGCCCCCAGTCCTAGTCACTCCTCTCATCACTCTCCCTTTTCTCCCCCTGTTCTCCAGTATCTTCCGGAGGCCCTACTTCCTGACTCGATTCCTCCCAGCCCTCATGACCCCCCGCCTGGTGAGTTCTCTGCCGTCCCCTGACCGGTTGGTTGGAACAAAGACCCCTCAAGTGTTGCTAGAATCATCTCTCTCTCCCCCTCTCTCAGCTGCCCGTCAAAGCGGACGCCCAGATGAGGTTCATAGAAGCACTGAGGAAGTGAGTTCCCTCCGGCCATCACGACATCGCAACACCGCTATCACGTCTCTCTGTTTGACCAAACCACATTGTGATCCACCCACAGTGTGGGGTGAAGGCACCACTGATGGTTGTGTGTGTGTGTGTGCGGTGTAGAGCAGAGAAGATTCCACCTGCTCAGTACTCCTCCTATGTCGCGTCGTGTCAGCGAGAGAGACAGAGGCAGCAAGATGGTGGGTATCTTAACTAGGGCTATCGAGCAGCCCTGGCCCACCTACAAACAGCTACCTGTTAAATGGGATGGTATGGGAGGCGTGTTTGTGCCGGCTGATGACGACTGCGTGTGTGTGCTGTCAGGAGGAGTGTGTGTGCAGGAGGACGACGACCCTCTGGAGGTGTTGAAGTCTCAGCTGCAGGAGTTCAGAGGCTTGGTGACGCAGGGGGACCATGGAGGTCAGCTGATCAGCTACACACACACACACACACACACACAGGCACACGTGACCGACCCTGCTCCTCTTGCTCTCTCCTCCCAGAGGTGTCCTCCCAGCTTGCCAGAATGTCACACACCCTGGGTGTTATCTACCCGGGCCGTACGGACACCCTGATTGGCCAGACCGTCGTCAAGCTCTACACAGACATGCGCACACCTCCGGAACTACACGTCAAAGTAGGACAGTGTGGTGTGGCTCCGCCCCTTTTCTTGGAATCCCTGCTGACGTCTCACCTTCTGTCATGTGGCCTGTCCTGAACACATTCCTGTCCTGACCACATTCCTGCCCTGCGGTAACTCAGCCGTGTGTTCACAGGCTATCAACCTGGTTCTGAGGAGCTTCTGTCAGTGTCTTCTGGATGCCAGCAGACTCCACCCTCCAAACAGGTGAGGACAGGAACATGCCGCGTGGCGCCCCCACCCCCAGGGCCTGTTCGAACCCTCCGTCTGTCTGTCGGTGTGTCTCCGCTCAGCAGACTACCCGCTCTCTCTGACCCCCCCAGGCAGAGCCCGTGGGCGTCCCAGTTCGTGAGCACCCTGCTGGGGCACAGCCAGCTGCTCTCCGCCCTGCTCCACCGCCTCTGGGACCTGCTGGCCAACCAGGTACACATCTGTCTGCCTGTTTGCCTCTCTCCCTCTCTCCCTCTCTCCCTCTCTCTCCCTCTCTCCCTCCCTCCCTCCCTCCCTCCCTCCCTCCCTCCCTCCCTCCCTCCCTCCCTCCCTCCCTCCCTCCCTCCCTCTCTCTGTCTCTCTCTCTGTCTCTCTCTCTGTCTCTCTCTCTGTCTCTGTCTCTCTCTCTCATCAGTATTTTCCCCTCTCCATAGGGTCCCTCGTTGAGTGCAGCTCATGTTCTCGGCCTGGGGGCTTTTGTTTCGCACCTCCATGCAAGCCAGTCCCACTGCCCCCTGGTCCAGCTGTGTCCGGCCGTGCTGCCCGGCCCGGTGCCGGTCTCGGAGGCGCTCGGCTCCGCCCTGTCCTGCACCACGCACGCCGACATGCTCTTCTGCGTCCGGTGAGACAGGAAACACTCTCACAAACACCTGTTGTACATGTTTGAGTGTTTCACTTTAAAGATGGCTGCTGGCCCTCTCTAACTGGTGGAGGGGGACCCCACGTTGTCGGTGACTTATGTCTTTGTGGTGGCGGCTGTCCCCAGCTTCTGTGTGGCAGCCGCAAGCTACGGCCTCTGCAGAGGAGACTCCCAGCCTGACCCCCGGCAGTACACTCCAGCCTGGCTGTGCAGGAAGGTACATTTACATTGAGTCATTTAGCAGACACTCTTATCCAGAGCGACTTACAGTAAGTACAGGGACATTCCCCCCGAGGCAAGTAGGGTGAAGTGCCTTGCCCAAGGACACAACGTAATTTTGCACGGCCAGGAATCGAACCAGCAACCTTCGGATTACTAGTCCAATTCCCTAACCGCTCAGCCACCTGACTCCCAGGTACGGAGCTGTCCCGGTGTCCTCCCACCGTGACACTGAGGGTGTCTTTGCATTGGTAACTAAGTTGGTGTCGCGTGTGTGTTGTGTGTGTTTCACTCTCTACAGCTGCTGTATCTGGTCCCCAGACTTCTGCCCGAGGCGCGGGACGATGTCCCCGTCAGGGGGGAGGACGCGGGGCGTCCGGGGACGTGCGTGGAGGGGCTGTGGCCCGAGGGACAGGAGCAGGGCCAGTGGAGCAGTCTGACTGACGACAGCGCCCCCTGGAGGACATCCGTGCGGGCTCTGTGGAGCCACGCTGCATTCCGGCTCACACTACAACTCCCACAATGCCAGGTCGGACTGCAGTAAAGGCTTTGGGAGAGCTTAGCTGAAGTCATCCCAACTGTTCTGACATGTCACCGTTTCTGTCCAGGTGTCTTTCTCAGAGTGGCTGGCCTCTGAGCTCAGGGTGCAGAGGAGTGAAGATGCTCTGTCTGATCCAGATAGGTATTGTACTATGTCTCCTATGTACAACACACACACACACGCATTCCATGACTGAGTGTGTTGTAATTGTGTGTGTGTGTGTGTGTGCGTGCGACAGGCAGGAGTACCATCAGTGGGCCTGTATGCAGCGGTACCTGCCCTGCCCTGTGGAGCAGGGAGGCTGTGGAGGAGACCAGAGGAGGCTCTGCTCTGACATCCTCAACGCCATCCTGGACCTGCACGCCTGCTCCCTCCAGAGCCACGCTCAGGGGGGCCACGCTAAGGGGGGCCACGCTCAGGGGGGCCACGCTCAGGGGGCCCCCGCCACAGGAACCTGCCTCCCTGACCTGCTCTGCACACTACAGGTGCTTTGGTTCTCCTCATGTGTTTATTCAACCTTATTTATGGTCTTGATGTGTGTTTAATGTTTGGATTTGTGTGTGCGTGTGTGTGTGTGTAGGAGGTTGTGTATGAGATGGAGCTGACCGGTCAGTCTCAGGGTGCCAGGGTTCAGACGGGTCACTTCCTCTTGGATGTACTGTCTCAGAAATGCCCTTTGACCCCCGCGCCCCAGCCAATGAGCAGTCAGCTGAGCCTGCAGCAGACTATACATGTCTGGAACAGGTAGCATCGGACCCGGCGCCTCTCCTGTCTAACTGGATCATCAGCGTTCATGTTTCACACGGCTGGTCATGCATGCTTCATTTGTGTGTGTCAGGGTTTTACTGTCCCTTCCCGCGCTGATGCTGGTCACAGTGAGGACTGAAGCAGGAAGGACAACTCTGGACTGTCAGGCTCTGATAGACCATGTCAACCTGTACCAGGTGAGACTGTCCTCACAGAGCATGTCAACCTGTACCAGGTGAGACTGTCCTCACAGAGCATGTCAACCTGTACCAGGTGAGACTGTCCTCACTGAGCATGTCAACCTGTACCAGGTGAGACTGTCCTCACAGAGCATGTCAACCTGTACCAGGTGAGACTGTCCTCACAGAGCATGTCAACCTGTACCAGGTGAGACTGTCCTCACAGAGCATGTCAACCTGTACCAGGTGAGACTGTCCTCACAGAGCATGTCAACCTGTACCAGGTGAGACTGTCCTCACAGAGCATGTCAACCTGTACCAGGTGAGACTGTCCTCACAGAGCATGTCAACCTGTACCAGGTGAGACTGTCCTCACAGAGCATGTCAACCTGTACCAGGTGAGACAGTCCTCACAGAGCATGTCAACCTGTACCAGGTGAGACTGTCCTCACAGAGCATGTCAACCTGTACCAGGTGAGACTGTCCTCACAGAGCATGTCAACCTGTACCAGGTGAGACTGTCCTCACAGAGCATGTCAACCTGTACCAGGTGAGACTGTCCTCACAGAGCATGTCAACCTGTACCAGGTGAGACTGTCCTCACAGAGCATGTCAACCTGTACCAGGTGAGACTGTCCTCACAGAGCATGTCAACCTGTACCAGGTGAGACTGTCCTCACAGAGCATGTCAACCTGTACCAGGTGAGACTGTCCTCACAGAGCATGTCAACCTGTACCAGGTGAGACAAAAAGATGAATTCTGTCTTTTCCCTCTGTGCTTGTGTGTGTGTGTGTATAGAGGCAGGTGTGTTCCCCGGCTGGTTTACTGCCCTACCACCTGACAGCACACCTCTTAAAGGTATGACCCCTCCTCTTTCATGTGGCCAGAGATTTGTGAAACCGACCAGTGAAAGTCACTGTCAATATACAAGAACTCTGACGATCTTCTCACTTTCTCTTTGTCTCCTCCTTCCTCTCTTCCTCTGGCTCTCCCAGGGTGTGCTGAGTGCCAGTATGAGGAGTGAGCATCCTTCCAGAGAGGTGAACCAGGCCTGGTCTCAGATCAGCCTCCTCTGCCCCCTGTTCCTGGTCTCTGCTGTGGTACAACTCCAAATACCTTTTTGTCATCCACAGCCTGAACACGTGACCTGTATCCACGCCACACCTGCAGTAGATCACCTGGGCTGGAGCATTTGTCTTTTATATCTAACCAAGGTACTGTGTGTGTGTGTGTGCCAGCGATGGTGGGGCCGTCTCCGCGTGGTGCTGGAGTGTGTGTGGCGGGGACTGTCCGACGGAGATCATCTTCCAGAGCAGCTCCAGCTGCTGCAGACCTGCTGCCTCTGGGCCCCCAGGTGATGCACACAGCAGAGCGCTCCGGAGCAGAGCGCTCCGGAGCAGAGCAGGCCTCCTGGACCTGCCCTCGGAATGGAAGGCAGGGAATTCCTCGGCCGCAAATCTCATCGGATGAATCCTGTTATCACAACAACGCTCCATTTACATTCGCAGGTTAGAGAAGGGTGTGGCCACCGTGCCAACTGGCCCGCCCCTGTTGCTGGCGGCCACTCTGCACTCTGCTTGGACAGGGCGGGGCCAGAGCATCCAGACCAGTGTTGATTGGCTGTGTGAAGTGAAGGAGAAGCAGGTGAGGTTTCATGTCTCTGGGGTTGAGGGGGCTCTTCCGACCCTGAGCGCGCTATCATAGGGTGGATTCTCCTGTAGGGGGCGGCTCAGGGGGTAGAGGGGGTCAAACACTAATCGCAAGGTTGTTGGTTCGATCCCCGACTCCTTCTGGCCATGCGTCAAAGTGTCCTTGAACAGACGCTGAACCCCACGTTGCTCCTGATGGGCAGGCCAGCACCTTGCATGGCAGCTCCTGATGGGCAGGCCAGCACCTTGCATGGCAGCTCCTGATGGGCAGGCCAGCACCTTGCATGGCAGCTCCTGATGGGCAGGCCAGCACCTTGCATGGCAGCTCCTGATGGGCAGGCCAGCACCTTGCATGGCAGCTCCTGATGGGCAGGCCTGCACCTTGCATGGCAGCTCCTGATGGGCAGGCCTGCACCTTGCATGGCAGCTCCGCCTGTCAGTGTGTGAGTGAGAGGCAAAAGATGTAAAGCACTTTGAGTGCCACTAAGGCAGAAGAGCGCTATATAAATGCGGTCCATTGACCTCCCTAGGTCCTGGTGTACCTGCTGTACCTGTGTGTGACAGACCTCCTCACCACCCTTCTCCAACCCCAGGTACAACACCACCCCAGAATACACACACGTAGATAGGTTGCTGTGGTAAATGGAGGGTATGGGAGCTTTTTCAATGAAAAACTAAAACATGTATTTACTAAAACCTAATCGCAGTAGCTGATTATAATATAACCAGTAAATGAAAAGAATAAACAAATGCACTGACATAAGCCCACATGTGCAGGAGGTGAAGGGTCACCAGAAAGGAGCGGAGCTGTGTCCTCACATCCTGTCCCTGCTTGTCCCCTCCTCTGATTGGCTGCTGCTCTTCAAGTCTCCTGGCCCAGGTAGCCAATCAACTGCTCCACTCTACAAGATGTGCCCTGATTGGTCAACGGCATTCTAACCCCACATATCCAAATATAACAACCTGGGAGTTGTAACGTGCATCTGATCATGTTAAAAACAACAACAATCTTCTCATTCCAGACCAGGGCCTGTACCAGTCTGTAGCCATGGTTACCTCAGATGAACACACCAGGCTGATGCCGCTGGCCTTTTACAGGTCAGAGTTCAGAGTTCACCTAGAGCTCCACACATTACCAAGATGGAAAACAAGGATTATACTTTAGAATTGGGGAGTATTTTACCTAGTGCATATCTGATGCACTGCATACTGTGCATGTCGTGTGTGTGTGTGTGTGTGTGCGTGTGTGCAGTCTGGTTCTCCAGCTGAGTCCAGAGGACCAGGACAGAACAGGGAGAACTCCAGGGTTCCTCCAGTCTGCCGTCCTCTGCTACGTCTCCCTGCTCAACCTCTTCCTGGACGGAAGCACGCCACGACCAATCGCTGACCTCTCCACTGATCAGGTGACAGATCAGGGTAGTGTTAGGTCATTACTTAACACAGTGGAAACATACACTATAGCAGTGCAACAGTCATGTAGGGAGTCAGGTGGCTGAGCGGTGAGGGAGTCGGGCTAGTAACCAGAAGGTCGCTGGTTCGATTCCCGGCCGTGTCAAATGACGTTGTGTCCTTGGGCAAGGCACTTCACCCTACTTGCCTCGGGGGAAATGTCCCTGTACTTACTGTAAGTCGCTCTGGATAAGAGCGTCTGCTAAATGACTAAATCTAAATGTAGCTCTCATTCAGAAATACATAACATACTAGAGCATAACATCTAAGTTACTTGTTAATAACAGCACTGTAGGGATAAGACCTACCTACCAACCAGGCCTAACCTTAAAAGTATATTTGTCATGTGTCCGGGTGTTCCTGTGTGATCTCTCTAGATGGACCTGTCCCAGATTCTGGGTTCAGCTCAGCGCTTCCTGCTGAGAGCCCTCTCTGTCGGCTCCGCCCCCTTCCTGTCCAGCAGCCAACTCACCCAGGTAACGCACTCACTCACCCAGGTAACACACACACACTCACCCAGGTAACGCACTCACCCAGGTAACGCACTCACTCACCCAGGTAACACACACACACTCACCCAGGTAACGCACTCACCCAGGTAACGCACCCAGGTAACACACACACACTCACCCAGGTAACTCACCCAGGTAACACACACACTCACCCAGGTAACACACTCACCCAGGTAACGCACTCACCCAGGTAACACTCACCCAGGTAACACACACACACTCACCCAGGTAACGCACTCACCCAGGTAACGCACCCAGGTAACACACACACACTCACCCAGGTAACTCACCCAGGTAACACACACACTCACCCAGGTAACACACTCACCCAGGTAACGCACTCACCCAGGTAACCACTCACCCAGGTAACACTCACACACTCACCCAGGTAACGCACTCACCCAGGTAACACACTCATCCAGGTAACACACTCACCCAGGTAACACACTCACCCCTGTGGGAAGGCTGCAGGATCAGTGTCTACCCGGGCCTTGTCATGGTAGTCTAAAGGATCTCTCTCTGTGTGCCTGTCAGCTGGAGGCCCTGTGCTCTGAGCTGGACCCAGCTGTAGCAGGAGCTCTGTCTGCCCACCTCAGCCAGGAGATGGACTTCCTGTAGACATCCTCTACTTCCTGTGACTGTTGGACGGCCGGGCGAACTCGGAGACACAGACGACATGGGAGTTGGGGGACCAGGAGATGATTATATTTTCTTATAAAGAATGTACAGATAACAAAACATACTGCAATGTCGCAGTCAAATGTTATGCGGTTGACAGTTGCAGCATTTCCTTCTTTATTGTGTTGATGTGTGTCAGTGGGCTGTGCTGTGGCACTGGCAATACAGCCGCTGTTCAGCATTGGGACTATTTCTTCACACACACATATTAGGCCACTTTAAAATGCACAGGTGCATATGTATATCCAAGAAGACTTCAAAAAATGTCCCTGTCAAACACCTATAGCCCTTCTGATGGTATATATAATGTTAAGTTGAAATGAATTACTTACAATGCACTATAATAACTTAATCAAATAAAAATAAACACCTAATCTAAAGATAACTGTCTTTGTGGATTATCTTGTGGACCACAAGCAGTAGAAGCGCTTCAGGTGTGGAGATTTGAGCTGTTATAACATTACTAAATATTACAACAGCACAGGAATAAGAGTCACGTGTTTCTTGGCTTTCAGTCGTTTCTGCAGCCATACTAACCTCCAGCCTCAGATAATACACAATAAATACGTCCTCATTGTACTTGATCAACTTAAATGTCCCATGCTGCCCTCTGCTAAAACCTGCCTAGCAACCCAACTAGTTTGTTGTTCAGTCATTTATTTCATACACTAGTGTGTTACAAGGTACACCCTGTGGATTCCACCACCAACACTAAGACATCTGTTGGAATGCCAGGGCAACAGCTCTGTCCTTGAATCTATCCCCCCCCCCCCCAGGCTCCTCTCCTCTGGCTTCCCCCCCCCACCCCCCTGAGTCCATGGGAGTCATTGCCATTTGTGTTCAAGGCTCTGAGGTGGAGGGTGCAAGCTGTTGTTAAACTGGGCCACTAGTTCCCCTGTGGCTGAGATGGTCTGGACAAGGGGGTCCTGGGGGAGGGAGGAGGTGCTGCTCCCTCCTTGGGTGAGGGGGTGCACCATGGACATGTGGACGTTGAGGTTGTGGGCCTTCTCAAAGCGCTTCCCACACATGGCGCACTCAAAGTCCAGATCGGCCTCTGCCTTATGTTTGGTCATGTGGTATTTCAGGGAGGCCCTTTGGCGGCATTGGAAACCACACACCTCACACCTGGAGGGAGAGAGGGGGGAATACACATTCATATCCTGGTTAACTACTTTCTAAAGCTATTACCTATAACGGGAGATGTTAAAATACAACTGTGCTCTGAGCTTTCCGTGCCCCTGGGCTTACTGTAGTGGCTTGGCTCCCGAGTGGCGCATCTGGTGGACAGACAGGTGCTTCCTCTGCTTGAAGGTCTGGCCACACTGGTCACAGATGTAGTTCCTCACCTCTGGGAACAGATAAGGGACCAGATTTAACCGGATAATCAAGACTTCATCTGTGTGTCTATGGTACCTGTGTGGATGAGTTTGATTTGTCCTACCTGCGTGGATGAGTTTGATATGTCCTACCTGTGTGGATGAGTTTGATTTGTCCTACCTGCGTGGATGAGTTTGATATGTCCTACCTGTGTGGATGAGTTTGATATGTCCTACCTGTGTGGATGAGTTTGATTTGTCCTACCTGCGTGGATGAGTTTGATATGTCCTACCTGTGTGGATGAGTTTGATATGTCCTACCTGTGTGGATGAGTTTGATATGTCCTACCTGTGTGGATGAGTTTGATATGTCCTACCTGTGTGGATGAGTTTGATATGTCCTACCTGTGTGGATGAGTTTGATATGTCCTACCTGTGTGGATGAGTTTGATATGTCCTACCTGTGGATGAGCTTGATATGTCCTACCTGTGTGGATGAGTTTGATATGTCCTACCTGTGTGGATGAGCTTGATATGTCCTCCCAGTGTGGATGAGTTTGATATGTCCTACCTGTGTGGATGAGCTTGATATGTCCTACCTGTGTCGATGAGCTTGATATGTCCTACCTGTGTGGATGAGCTTGATATGTCCTACCTGTGTGGATGAGTTTGACATGTCCTACCTGTGTGGATGAGTTTGACATGTCCTACCTGTGTGGATGAGCTTGATATGTCCTACCTGTGTGGATGAGTTTGACATGTCCTACCTGTGTGGATGAGTTTGACGTGTCTCTGAAGGTAGCGATCAATCATGAAGACCTTGTTGCAGCCAGGGTGGGGGCATGGCCGCTCCCTCACCTCCTCATGGTGCTCTTTGATGTGCTTCTGCAAACACACGACACGTAACCGTGTGGACATGAAGCACACGTCTAAACAGAAATATGTAACAGATATACTTGTAAGAGTTTAAAAATAGAACATTTACAAAGGGGTGAATGATCTGGTAAACATGCCGTTTCCATTCACGTGCGAGGATTAATCAACCACATCTTACACGAAGGAGGAAAATACATTTCTGACCCAGGTAAGTCAACGAATGTATTAAGAAACGCCAGAGAGGTCATAAATTCTATTCTACCGGACTCTTCTGCTACACTGCCTCAGGTGGCTAATGTATGATGTGTCTGACGATCTTTCTATGTCCCTTGAGGTCAGCCAGGAAGTTCTAGTCTAGTTACATCTGTAGTGTCTCACCTTCATCCCATCTGCTCCTCGATACACAGCTGTGCAGCCTTGGTATGGACATTTGTAGATGTTGGGCAGCTCCTCTCTGGAAATGACAGAAGTTGCAGACAGTTATTTCCCCCCTGCCAGAGGGCACATGACCCCGGGGCGGCTGATGCTTTCGATCCGGGTGTCATGGAGGAAGACAAATCTCCGAGAGGAGACACAAGACAGCGACACAATCACCAGGATGTCCTCACACTTCCTGTTTTACGTCCTGGTGAAGGCTGTTTGATCAAATTGACCAACAACAACAAAAATGACAGAAGATTAATTCATTTGTAGTTAGTTTGCACTCCAGTTCGTCGACTCAAATGAGTCAGTAGTTAGTCAGTGTTTAGTTTGTAGAGCAGTGAGTCACCTCTCTAACTTGAACTTTTTCTTCCAGCCTGGCTTGGGACCTGGTTTCTTCTTCTCTTTCGGCTCCATCGGAGGCTTTGCTGCGCTTCTCTTCTTCCTGGGCGCAGCCACTCTGCAAGGCACCACTCACACTTCTTCATTCACCATCTCCATCTCCTGGTGTTCCAAACAGTACAGTCTGACTCCCCCCTTGTCACCCCAACCAGGACACAGAACCACCACTCACCTCTTCTCTGGGTATGGCTGAAACAGCTCAACATCCTCGTCCTTCCTCCGGTCCCCTTCAAACTCATCGCTCGACCCATCTCTGAGGACACACACAAACAATGAATCAGCCAATCCGTTTGTGATTTGAATCAGTAGTTTCCGAACACCAAAACGGAGCTTGACCCGATGAGGACTCACCTGTCTGAGAAGTCGCTGTCACCCGTCCTGTCCTCCAGAGGAGGGGCTACAGGGGACGGCGTCTCCTCGCTACCCAGGAAGTCTGGGAACACAGCCAGCAACGCATTACAACAATCCTATGCCCGACACAAATTGAAATGACAGAATGGAATAGTGTTAAATGTCCGGGAGAAAACCGCAATCCACGGCATCCTACATCACCCCGCTTAGGAAGGAGTAATTACTGGAGGTGACATGATTATGTCTCTCCTTGTCTCACCATCCGTTCTGGTGGTGGTGGTGTCAACCTGCATGGAGCTCTGGGTCTGGGGGGTGGCTGCAGGGCTGGGTTGGGTCAGGGTGGAGGCGATCACTTCAGGAGCTCCATCGCCTCTCCAATGGCAATCACCGTCCAGTAATGAGCCCCCACCACAATCACCTCCGCGGGTCACTGCGTGTCCAGGGTTGGCTCTGGGCTGGGCGGTCTGGGTGTCCATCACAAAGCTGTGGCCGTCCACAGCAGCCCCAGACTGCCTTGACAGAGCCCCAGCACTGCCCCTCTAGCACCTCCTTCAGGCTGGGGCAGGAGCTGCAGGCCTCGCCGTGGTGGTGCGCCCAGGACACCAGGCCGTGGAGACACTGGGGGTCCGAGGGCATGGACGGGAGCTGGAGGGAGAGGCGTACGACAGCAGACATCAGGTCTCCATGCTGGATTTTGCATGCAGTAAGATTAACATGGGACACTGCCTTGTTGAACTGGCTGCCAAGTTAACATGTCTGCTGTAGGTGAGTTTTGGTAAGTGTGATTACTTCGGTCTTGATGGCAGCCCTACGTGGTGTTTCTCTGTGTCATCGTCCACTAACCTGTCGTGCTGTTGTCCACTGACGCTGACTGAGAACAATGTTGATTCTTCCTGAAACAGAAGAACAAGGTTGGCATGTTTCTAAGGCTCTTGTTTGAAAACAGTCCTGTGTCGTAGCGGAGCTTGGCCAAGGACACCCAGGAGGATGACATCTCAAACCTGGCGCCTGACCCGACTGTCCTCTCAAACGTCTGCCTGCTACACCTGCTACACCTGCTATCCTGGAAGGAACTAAAGACGACCATCCTCACCGGTCTCTGGCACTCTCCCCCACCCCAGGCTGGTGGTTGACCCTCTGCAGGAAGGTGAGCAGGATCCTGTGGCACTTGTAGAACTTGGTGTGACAGTTCTTGCACACAAACTGTGGGAGCTGGGGATCGCGGACCAACGGAACTCCCACCAGACGCTGGAAGTCTGAGTGGAAGAGCAGAGGAGACTGTCCAGCCAACTCTGTCTGGGGGTCGGGTTCCTGTAGAGACCTCCCTGGCCACCGGTCGAAGGCATGCCGCAGCCTCCGCGGTGAGAACTTCCCATGACAAAGACGACAAAATGCGGTAGACACTCGGCCTGCCCCTGCAAGGACACACAACATAGGCAATTCGACTGAGGATATTTATGGTTTCAGTGTCAAATATGTGCTTTGCTGCCCGTTTATGTTGTGTCTGGTGTGTTCTTTCTTAATACTGGTATATATGAGCATTACGACTGTCTCTATTTAAAACTGCTTTTGTGTATATTAACGTAGACCACTAAAGGTGCTTGCACATGCCCCCACCATTTACAAACCAACACCAACATCAGGGGGGGGGGGCATAGCTGTTGTTGTACACACTGACTCACCAGTAGGTTTGGGTCGGTTCACCGGCTGCTCGTTCGTCTCTGTCTTAGCAGCCAACCAAGCGTTTGATTGTAAAGCAGACCCGTCCCCTTTACCAAGATCTCCTTCACTAGAGACCGATGACTGTGCAGCTCGAAGAGCATTCTTGGGTCTCCCTCTCCGCCCAGGTTTTTTGACCACCGTAACGACAGTTTGCGCCGGGGTCGTCTGGCAAGACGCATCTGGCAGCCGCGCACGCCTTCCTCTTTTCTTCATTATAGGACTCCTACCAAGAGATCCTGCCCAGTGATTTGGGAGTAGCCAATAGAATGGGAAATTATTTTTCCAAGTAGCTTGGGCTACATGAGGTGCTTGTCCATTACTGTGCCATAACAAAAACACATGGCAGAACGCCACAGCATCTTTTGCCAAGTATTCTAACGCATTCAATCCAAGCAGTTTTTTGTTGTTGTTATCGATTTAACTCATATGGTTTACACGTTTGAACAAGCGACCATGGCATAAATCAACCTGCAAACTGCAGCTTCTGTAAACAAGGGAACCCGGAAGTTGTCAGAGAGAAACCATGGAATAATACTTATAGCGCCATCTGGCGACGGCACTGTAGGCTAAACGATCCGTGAAACGAAAGTTGTTTTTTGTTTATTTGAATAACAGTTGTACATAATAGATACATTTACTATTATATACAACTCTCTGCTATCTAACAGAAGTATCACATTAAGCATGACGATTTTTCAAAGGTAGAAACTGAAACGCTAATTAATGTGATTGCATATGATAATTTATAATACAAAAAACTGCTTAAACCCTTGACATTAATAATATACATTCCCTTTATTATCTTTGACTTCTTAAACATTAAGCATACTTTTAGGTCCTTCACTGCTTCCGTTGTTTACGGATTGTGTACATCCGGTCCAGTCATGGCCGCCAAGTCTGGCTGTGACGTTGGCATGAAGCCCCTCCAAAATGCAATGAAAATGGCTAAATTGGCAATACAACTAGACGCAGGGAACAGACATAAGGTATTCTATCATGTTACCAAGTGGGCTAGTATAAAGGGGGCGACAAAATACGACTACACACTCAGGCCTAATAATGTAAACAAACTGGCAAAGAAAGGGTTGGGTGTGCTTGGTCAGCCAGAATTGTAACAATTGTTAATTGTCTCAAAAAAAGAAAGAAAAAGTTACAGGCTACTGTACCGGTATCTGTACCCGTTCCCTGCTGCTGTAACGTACGTATTTGCTCTTATGTGTGCCTATAACAATACCGATATACTGATTCTTGTTTACGTCTCCAGGAAGCATATTGTGAATACCTGAAGAGTATCGGCTACATTTCCAGTTCGCTTCTGGAGGATGCACTGTCTCAAAGTAAGATGAGATCAGCGGTGTGGGGATACGCATGATCAAACTGAATAAAATACTATTCCAAAAGAAACCATTTGAATTAAGCTTGTCATTCATTTTATGGAGCTAGTATAAGATTTAGATAGCAGTGTATACACCTACTGTCATTCAATAACGTTCAAATGATTAAACTCGGTAAGTGTTAATGGTATAACATTAATGTCACATTCTATAGGCCTATTCGCATAATAGGATTTGGAATAGCTGTTGCTCAATCCTGAAGTGGTATATGAAATGAACAGGCAGTCATGATACCTGGCCACAGCAGATGGATTCTATATGCAACCCTCCAAATCAAATTGGACAGTCCAGAGTTGGCTCAAGACAAGCCAATCAGCCCTATCTGGAGAAACAGTCTGTCTGCCTTTGTCTGCGAAAAGTGAAGCTTGTTAATCATGTTGTTAATGACCCCTGTCATTGTTTAGACAGTCCTCCCTTCTTCCAAGAATGTCAGGGACCTGGTGCCTGTCTCCTTTCACAAGAACTAATCAAGTAGATATTGATCATTTACCAGGTGACTGAATCATTGGCATTCCATAGGGACACCCAGAGAGCCACCTCGTGTTCCGCATAATGAATCGACATTTTTTTTTTAATCATCTGACACACAAGTGAATAGTTGACTAAACAACGAGGTAGCTCCTATTTGGGAGGGAGTAAGGAAGAAAGTGAGAATTGGATGGAAGGTTGGGCTCAATTTACTTGGCCTTTTGTGTTCATTTTTCACTGTATAATGTTGATTTCTGAAATATTTACGATCAGCATTTCTCTACTGTCTTCTGTAGAGGACGGAGAAATGGTTGCGGTGGAGGTGGAGAG
Organism: Thaleichthys pacificus; assembly: GCA_023658055.1. Classification (NCBI taxonomy): domain Eukaryota; kingdom Metazoa; phylum Chordata; class Actinopteri; order Osmeriformes; family Osmeridae; genus Thaleichthys; species Thaleichthys pacificus. The sequence goes on from CM042870.1 coordinate 18,013,384, forward strand.
GATGCTGAGGTTGGCAGAGCAGTGTTTAGAGAGAGCCAAGTCCTTCATAGAGCGGCATGAGGAACCCACCATCATCTCCTCACCCACCCAGACCCAATCTCTAAGCCAGAACCACAGCTCAGACCTGAGCCAGCCCACAACCCAAGACACTACTGTTGTTGTAGCAAGCTGTGGAGATTGTGGTGAATATACACATTTTCCTCCAATCTAGGTATTTTACCAGCATGGTTTCCCTGTGTGACACGTATAACCCTCCTCCTTTTCTCCTCCTCTCCTTCCTTACACAGTCGCACCACAAGAGGCTGTGGCTGAGATGAAGCACAGAGCCAATCCAAGGCTGGGGCACCGTAGGGTTCAATCTGAAGGAGAGGGTGAGCTCTCCCCCTTCCTGCCCCCTGAAGTCTTCCAGAGACTGCAGACAGCAGTGTCACAGGATATGAAGAAGTGAGTGATCACCACTGGTGTGAAGACAAGGCACCAGAACATATATTTGTTTTATAGCTTTGGGTTGCGTGGAATTGCGTGGAATTGTGATGGTTTGAAATAAATTAATTGTTTCAAAGGTGAAAAATAACTATTTTAATAGTTGTCCCTGTATAACTTTGGTAGCTGCTGAGCTAACGGCTGGCTTGTTTTTATAGACATGGTCTGAGTTTCTTGTCTGGTTTTGATTCCCCCTATCTCCATGCATGTGTGTTTGTACATTTGCCGGTCAAAGGGAGCTTACACCGATTGAGGAGGCTTCACGTCTGAACCAAAAGCTGAAAGCCAATTATCAGGCTCGTCTGGCAAGGCTCCAACCTGGGCAGGCAACTCAGAAGACTTCTCTGGTTAGTGTTCTCCAAACCATCACAGTCCATTGAGGACACATTACAATTGCAACAAGAGTCTACATCAATATGATTTAAAAAAAGATTGCACTACACAAACCCACATCAGTGGCCAAGTCACTGGCCTTAAACAATATATTTTACTTAAACATCTTAACACAATTTCAACCTGCATACACAGTATGCAGGTTGTGACAATAAAATGTAAATAGGCTACTTATACTGGGCTCCCTTGTAGTGATACATGATTGGTGAGAGAGACATATCTCACGCCCATTCAAATCGATTTGTTTAGTAATAGACATCGCGCGAACACTGCTAGGTTCGCTTAGTTCTATTTGCAACGGTAGATCAGTGGGTAGACTCTCCGCTATGATCTAGACAGAGACAGGACGAGTATAAAATATTAATATTTGAGTTATCGTGTGTGTTTGGCTAGACACAAAGTAATTCAAGCGCGTTGTCAACTCGGTGAGTATTTTCGCAAATTCAGACAATTCTAAATCCCACGCGCTTTTTGCGCACAATCCAAAGCAGTTTGTGTTGATAGACGATCACCTAAGAACAATTTCGATCAAAATCCCATCAGCTATTTACCCAGAATGACGCAACGAAACAAAACCAAAATGGATCTTCGACCTTACTGGAAAAAACTGAAGGAGTTTGTGAAGGTATATTGATAAAGAAATAGACTGCTGCAGCAAAAATTATGTATTGTTGGCTTTTCACATGATTGTTGTGGCGACAAACGAGTGTTACGTTAGTGATACATTAATTGTATTGTTAAGACGTGTCCTATGGGAGTTACTGTTGGTCACCAGAAATTGGTTGTTGATAACACGCACAGAGTGTTAGCTTCACAGACTGTTTGTATACAAAACTGTAGAAATAATGGTAACCCTAAACCCATTTGGACCCACAGATTCACCTCACCTACGGTCAGTTACTCATGCATTAGTTGTTCAAGTGTAGTTAATAGCTAGTTTCATACCTTTTTGAAAGAAGAAGTGTGGCATCTTGAGAATGATCTTATCTAATGTGTATTTAGTCTGATACGATGGTGTCAGAGGCAGAGAGCAGACGTGTGGATCATCAGAAATGTGTGTGTTTTGTTTCTCTGCAGAAGCTGTCTCTTCAGCGACAAATGATGGAAAACCTGATCATAGCCAAGGCCAGGCAGGACGCTGTATCCTTTTGTTGGAGTGAGTTTGGCTGGGAAATGCAGGACATATTGATGAAGAAAGGGTTGGGTCCGTTTCTTTAATAACAGGGTGACTAAGTTCAGTTGAGTTCTGGATTTTTTAATCAAATTATGAAGTATTATCAACCCTGCAGATTGGGAGAGAAAACCAGACCTCTTACAATAAATGACAACACAACACCAGGCTTAGGTCTCAATCATGTCTCTCTCAGCTCTGAAGGCCAAATGACCATCTATTATAGGGCACAAGAAAGTAAACATAGATAGTGATAGTCGGGCAGTAATGACGTTACAACAGTCACAGAGAAAGAGATTCACAGGCCATCCCGTCTCTCAGGGCACAGAGAGGCCATAGGTGGAGTTCTCCCCATAGTCATCACGAGACATGGACACATAACCTTCACTGTGACCCTGACCATCTATTCAACCTGACACATACACCCAATCTACTCTTATCAATAGCAAACTCGCATGAGAACATACTAACTAGAATCCAAGGACGAGTTCTATTGATTAGTGAGAGTTCTGTTGATTAGTGAATGATATAAGTAAACAGGAAATGCCATTTTCCTCCGCAAAATGAAGGGTCTGGCATAAGCCCTGGACTGGTGTGTTTGTGTGTGATTGTATTACTGTAACGGTTGGTGTCATTAGTGGGGGTTGGGGATCAAGGTCTGGCCCCCTGATTTCCATGAGAAATCAAGCATTGGTGTTGATCTGGACACTTTGGATAGTAATTGATTGGTCCTAAAATGGTCCAATGTAAGTATAAAAAGGGACTCGAGATCCTGTTGAGGTTTGCGTCCTTAACGCCTGCAGCTTCAGAGGAGGATGGAGGAGAGGAGACTGAGACTGCAAGAGGAGGCTAACAGGTATGCCCTGGCTAACAGGTACGCCCTGGCTGGCTACTGGCTGGCTGGGTCTTTGTCAGTCTGCAAATATACCCCATATTTGTATTTGAATCTAAACTGTTGGAAGCTTGTGTTGTTGGCTGTTGATCAGCGTAATGCGTTTCTCTCACTAGACATATTCACAGAGTGACGAGACAAAATGGGATGTAGAAATTCAGAAGTGGATTATTTCCCCCAGTCAGAGGGGAAATAATCGGGACGGGCATTGATAACATGAATTCTTCCCAGCTTGCCACTCATGCAGAAATGTTTAGGACGTTTATAATAATCTTTTCAAACACTACAAGTGTCACTGTGGTTTAACTTCCACACACTTCTTCAAGTGCAAGTTCTTGACTTGAACGCATTGCGGAAACACCCTTTTAGCCTTCTGTAAACATCATTACCACTTAAAACCCACACAGCTACACAGCTGTAGCTGTGTGGTATTTATACTGAGTGAGGTCAACCAATTTAGGTGACACAGGGTGTCACCCATCTGTGTTCCACGTGGATTAGTCTAGGCCATTGGAGCCCACTGGGGGGCGCCGTCTTAAAGGTGTTGTGTCTCTTCCAGGAGATTTGCAGCATCTGGTACAGTGACAACAGAGGAGCAGGAGCAAAGGCTTCTGTACACCAACGTTCTGGAGTATGAACAAGACCACGTGAGTGCCAAAGACAGTGAAAGGACCCTGTCTCTTTGACAACCTGTAGTTTTCCACATAAGAACACTCATGGTCTCCTTCTCTACCCCGAAAGAACTGGCCCAAGCTGTGGAAAGAGAAACTTAAGAAGAGCCCAGATGATGACAGCCTGGTGTCCGGTCTAGTTGCATATCTTCTCAGGTACCCCACTGTACATCTCCTCCGTTAGGCGGGCTGCTGTACTACTGCTCAGCGCAGACTGTAAGCTGTGCTGTTTTTGTGTGCCTACCTCAGCCGTGCAGACCACCCAGTGATGACGCTCCTAAAGAAGCACCAGTATCGCATCTACAACCACCTCTACCCCCTGGTGAGCAGGGGGCCCCCGGCCAGCCCCTCCCCCACCCTCAAGCCTTCCCGCAGCGCTCAGAACCTGCTCAACCCAGAACCGCACCAGAAATCGGGCTCAGACTACAACACCTCGCTCTCCTTCTCCAACGAGCACAACGCGAGTGAGGAGGAGCTGGACAGCGCCGGCCCGGCCAGCCCAGGTACCGACCACTGTGTGGATCGGGAGAACTCGTTTGAGGACCTCGAGCAGTTCTTGACCCCGCTGGACTGGGCCCCACCCCATGGGAATGCGAAGGGTGGACAGTGATTTGACCTTTGAAGCCTCGACCCAGATTGAACCCGAGTCTGAGAGCATCATCCATGGGTTGGAGGTCCGCGCCCTCAAAGAGCATCTGAAGGACATTGTCAAGGACATACACATAGCCATAGGTAAGAATGAGAGTTTGTGTGTGTGTGTGTGTTCAATCAAATATGTATCAAAACACCTTTTCTGTCCCTTATGCAGTATAACACTCATGTCATTTCAGTGTTTGTAGGCGTAGATGCTGAGAAATGTATTGTGTTTTTATGAAAAACGCTTATGTTGTTGTGGTATACTTTAATGACGTGCAATTTGTGTTTCAGACCAGCTTTTGTCCCTGTGTCTGCTCTCCTTTGAGTGCCTCAACACAGCCACGTCTAAAGACCTGTGTTTGGCCAGCATTGAAGAGGCCTTCTTCACCCCTCTGTGGAGCCCTCTGCTGGCTCTCTTCAGGTAACTGTGCCTGTCTGTAGATGGCAGCATCAGTCTGTAGATGGCAGCATCAGTCTGTAGATGGCAGCATCAGTCTGTAGATGGCAGCATCAGTCTGTAGAGGGTAGCATCAGTCTGTAGATGGTAGCATCAGTCTGTAGATGGCAGCATCAGTCTGTAGAGGGTAGCATCAGTCTGTAGATGGCAGCATCAGTCTGTAGATGGCAGCATCAGTCTGTAGATGGTAGCATCAGTCTGTAGATGGCAGTATCAGTCTGTAGATGGCAGCATCAGTATGTAGATGGCAGCATCAGTTTGTAACTAGACAACAGCTCCTCCTCTCTCTGGCACTCTGTGGCTTCTGTGTTTGAGATCATTGACTATTGAATCCTTTGTAAAGTGAATCTCGTAATAAATAGGAATGTGCCAGTCAGTAATGTGCCAGTATCTGGTGGTGAACCAACTCTCTTCCCTCGGTGTGTCCCGGCCGGTGCAGGAAGGTGAATCGAGACCGGGAGCTGTGTCTGGAGGACAGCATGCGACTCCACCATGAGGTAACACCTGGAGACGTGGGTGTCTCAGCTAAACTGTTCCCCCAGGACCCCGCGGTGCTGCACGGTTCCTACCCCTACGAGTGTGCAGTGCAGGAACTGCGTTCGATGTGCAAAGACTCCTGTCCCCAGAGGAAGCTGGAGTGTCTGGGTGAGAACCAGCCTGTTTGAGGACCGTAGGGAAGAGAGGGAGGGAGGAGGCATGTTTAGAGGCTTGGGACACATGGCCCGTTTTAGTTACTCAACCCTAAATGGACACCCAGAACAGAACGTCTCAGGTCATGTGGTCTTCGTGCATAGACCATAGAAAACGTTTCTCTGTCGCCGGATGAAAACCTGTTCAGCACACACACACACGTCATGTATCTGTGTGTTGTTTTGCAGTGAGGACATTGCGTCTCATCTGTGCGTGTGCCGAAGACTACAGATGTCTCCATGAGGCGGACTCTGCACCCAAAACAGCTGCCATGTCAGTACGCCAATGCACATCCACCAACAGAGGCATGAACAGACATGTTTCTTCAAGACACAACCAGACAAAAATAATTGATCTCTGAAACGAGTCCCCCCCCCTCCCCCCTTTCCCCCTAACTCTGCCTTGGTGCTTATCAGAAGTGACAAAGGGAAGGACCCACAGGAGTGTTCTGGAAGTTCCCAAACATAATTGAAGCCCTCCTGCAGGAGGGTCCCCCCCCCCTTGTCAGACCTTATCAGGCCTCAGCGAGGCCGGACGCTGCAGGGGTCTGTCCTAGGTCCTCTGCCCCCTGCAGAGGGCTTCCTTCAGCCTGATCCCAAAACTAGGTCGCCCTGTCTGGCCTGGACCCACCCAGGGCCCAGCTAGGAGGAGAGGAGAAGGGAGAAACAGAAGAGAGGAAACTTTCTCTGAAGGGTAGTGGCAGGGTACTGCAGACCAGACAGACGAGACACAGAGAACCAGACAGACGAGACACAGAGAACCAGACAGGCAAGACACAGAGAACCAGACAGACGAGACACAGAGAACCAGACAGACGAGACACAGAGAATCAGACAGACGAGACACAGAGAACCAGACAGACGAGACACAGAGAACCAGACAGACGAGACACAGAGAACCGGACAGACGAGACACAGAGAACCAGACAGACGAGACACAGAGAACCGGACAGACGAGACACAGAGAACCGGACAGACGAGTCACAGAGAACCAGACAGGCGAGTCACAGAGAACCGGACAGACGAGACACAGAGAACCAGACAGGGAGAGAGAGCACAAAGTGGAGCAGTTCATTTGACCAGATCAGTGAGGGGGAAATTATTTCTTATTTACTTCACCAGTCTGGGGCAGCACTAACATGGAGCGGACAACAGCAACATGCTGGATGGAGGCTCACAGTTCTGGTTGGGATGGAGCTATGCAGAGAAACCATGACTGTCAGGAAAGGCAGAGTTTATACGGCTAGAATATAGGCAGTAGAGAGATGCGATAGCTGACGTGGGGAGTTAGCTAGCTAGCAGCAGCTCTCTGCACTGCTCCGCTCTGCAGTGCATTCTTGGAGGACCATAATCCCCTGGCATCCATTATGCTAAAGTGCTACTTCAGTAATCTTCTGCCAGCTCAGTTTTAGACTCCCGAAGCTGAATTAGTTAGTGGTTGTGGAGGAGGTGGTTTCTGGTCAGATATGTGGGGTAGCTGGTTCTTAATCATGGACATACTGTGATGTATATATAATTATATCAAATTGTGACCTTGCAGTGGTGCAGATGACCTGCTGCCCATCCTGTCCTTCGTGGCCCTGAGGTGTGGCTGTCCTCAGCTGCTCTCTGAATGTGCTGCCCTGGAGGAGTTCATCCATGAGGGGTAGGTTACAGGTTACACACACGCACATGCACACAGTGTCTCCATTGGATCCATCTTATGTCTTTGGTTCTTTTCGGTCTTCATTTTGTATAACTAGTAACTACAGGTGTTGACGACAACTAGCACCTAAAGTAGGTGACTGCAACTAGCAACTACAATAGGTGACTACAACTACTAACTACAGTGGTTGGCCAAAAACCTGTGTCTCCCTCTCCCATTCTCCCTTGTCCTCTCGTATCAGTGTGTCGTGGGTTGCGTGTCAAGGCAGACCACACCCCAGAGGTCGTCTAGTGGAGGTAACGGCAGCTTTTAACAGGCTGGTTAGATTGGCTCTGCCTGAAGAATGTCGGGACATTCTGGTTCAGTTTTCCTTCCTATAAAAATACAAATAAAAACCCACTTGATGTTTATGCAGCTCAGTGGTTTGGAAAAGATGTGGGTGGGTGTGTATGTGTGGCTCTTACTCTGTAGGACATAAATGGGCAGGTCTTAGGTAATTGGATGACGTCAGCCTCTGCTGCGATTGGTGACTTTAGTGTCCGTCAGTGGACTGGAGATGTTTGTTTGATATGCAAGCACGTGACCCCTCCCACATCACCGCCACAACTGCTTCAGAATAAACATCTCTATCTCTTCCCCTTCATACATTTCCCCCTCCCTCCCTCCCTGCTCCCTTTCCATAACAAACACAGTCTCATCCAGCCTTCTAGGCCGGTCTCCAGTGGCTCTCGTGTCTTGGTCTCATTAGCTGTAGGTCAGTCAGAGTTGACTTGAACTCAAGGCCTCCTTCTGTCCCCTTAGCAGTAAATCTCCACTTTCCACCACTCCTCCTCTATCCTCTCCCACCCTTTATTATCTGATCTCTCCCTCCACCCCATGACGTCCTCAGTGCACTGAGGGAACCGCCCAGACCTGGGCTATGAATCGTCTCCCTCTGTAGTGCCCAGAAGGTTGAGGAGGAGCAGGGCGTCTTCTGATGCGAGGTCAACCAGGGAATGTAGACCGTTTCGCTGCTTGTTGTTCGCAGGGATGTATGAAGGTATACCCTGTGTGTTTTTCCCCATCAGGTACCTGATTGGAGAGGAGGGCTACTGTCTGACCTCCATGCAGAGCGCACTGACGTATGTGGAGACGCTCCACACCGGAGGAGGCCTCGACAAACTCACCTGAGCCAGGTAGGTTGGTCCTCATCTATCTGGTCAAACTCATTACATTTACATTTAGTAGACGTTCTTATCCAGAGCGACTTACAGTAAGTACAGGGACATTCTCCCCGAGGCAAGTAGGGTGAAGTGCCTTGCCCAAGGACACAACGTCATTTGCCACGGCCGGGAATCGAACCAACAACCTCCTGATTAATAGCCCGACTCCCTAACCACTCAGCCATCTGACACCCCAAACTCACCTGAGATGAGGACATAGTTTAGGTCCATGTTCCTCTTGTGAACCAGAGGCATTATATTCTTCCCGGGAAAAAAAGATAGACTGACTTTGAACTTCCAGCCTCCATCTCCTAGCCCACACCGTGCTTAGCCCTCAGCCCTTCCATGATGAGAGACAGGAGAGACCCACTGTTCTGTGGTACCATAGAGAGGGGCCCCTGCTGGTATGGGTTTATGAGATTGATTGGGGTGATGGGTTCAGCAAAGCAGAGCCTGATGTATGGTAGCCCCTAGAGCCATCTCCATTCCCCCAGCAACGCCAGCCTATTACTATGGGATTAACTCCATGTGACATCATCAGACCACCCCTTCCAAAATCCCCTGTGACACGACTGTTCCACGCTAACTAAACATTTGACTTAAGAGTGCAGAGCTGTCAGTCTGGCCGAGGATGTTAGTCCTGGGACAGAGATGGAGGCTGGTAATGACTCAGAAGGAGAGCAAGGAGAGGGAATTAAAGAGATGCAAATATGGATGGAGAGAGATGACTGGAATGGAACAGTCTTTCTGATCCTTGTCTGTGACGTCTTGTGTTTCAGGTTGCTGGTCTAAAAGAAGCTCAGCTTCCAGCATGTTTCTGCTCCGTTTGTCCACTATAGTGTCCACCCCCCTCTCCCGCCCCCCTCTCCCACCCCCCCACTCCCCCCCCTCAACCCAACCAGGGTTGTTGAAATAGCAAAGTTTGACAAAAACGCAAATGGGATGAAAATTATTTTTTTAATGTCCTGTGGTGTAGGGTGTGAGTGAGAATGTGAGCAGAGGGAATTATTTATGCACTTTCAGTGTTTTGTATGTGAAAGATCCAGTTTGTGTTGATGGTTTCCTGCATCTCCCAGTCATCCAATAGACTGTCAGCTCACTGAATCAGGGTTTTAATTAACTGTGGGACAGACAACACTTGCATTTTATTTTACATTTTGCACTTTGTGTTTAACACTTTTTTGTTTTGTCAGATGAATTGTGTGTGCGCATGCGTCCATGTGCATGAATGTCCAAACATGGCAAATTGTTACAGCCAGGGACTACAATGATAAGATGATGATGACTGCAGTTTAGGGAATTAGCTTTTTATTTTTTATTTTTTTAAAGACTTTACAACTTGCATATCTGATTGACCTGGTCAGAGAACATAAGACTGTGACGTAAAGAGGAGAGACGGTATGGGAGTGCTTCAGACTGTGACGTAAAGAGGAGAGACGGTATGGGAGTGCTTCAGACTGTGACGTAAAGAGGAGAGACGGTATGGAGTGCTTCAGACTGTGACGTAAAGAGGAGAGACGGTATGGGAGTGCTTCAGACTGTGACGTAAAGAGGAGAGACGGTATGGGAGTGCTTCAGACTGTGACGTAAAGAGGAGAGACGGTATGGGAGTGCTTCAGACTGTGACGTAAAGAGGAGAGACGGTATGGGAGTGCTTCAGACTGTGACGTAAAGAGGAGAGACGGTATGGGAGTGCTTCAGACTGTGACGTAAAGAGGAGAGACGGTATGGGAGTGCTTCAGACTGTGACGTAAAGAGGAGAGACGGTATGGGAGTGCTTCAGACTGTGACGTAAAGAGGAGAGACGGTATGGGAGTGCTTCAGACTGTGACGTAAAGAGGAGAGACGGTATGGGAGTGCTTCAGACTGACGTAAAGAGGAGAGACGGTATGGGAGTGCTTCAGACTGTGACGTAAAGAGGAGAGACGGTATGGGAGTGCTTCAGACTGTGACGTAAAGAGGAGAGACGGTATGGGAGTGCTTCTGACTGTGACGTAAAGAGGAGAGACGGTATGGGAGTGCTTCTGGCCGTTCTAGAGAGCCTGGTGGAAGAAACACATCTCTTCCTGCAGTCACCTCAGGTGGTGAGGAGATCCAGGGGTTTAAAACTAACAGGCACCCTCATTAATATGATGGCTGATCTGTCTTCCGATTGGTTAAGCAAATGCATGTAGTTCTCAGTCCTTCTCACTTCAAAATCAGTTTTAGTAGAAAAGAAAGAAATGTCTGTTTTTTTAAGGTAATTTTGAAGTTCACTGTCTGGGCTCTAATATGTGAACGCCTGGTTAATTCATTTCAGTTAGGTTTTATACAGTGTATTTTAGTGCTATCTGACTGGTAGTTTCCTTTTTTGCTATTTAATGTTAAGTTTTTAAGTCAAAGAAATAAAAGGGTTAAAAGGTAATGTGAAAAAATGTTTCAGAATTGCCATTTGAATTGTAACGCCTTCTAGCCAGGTTAAATGTGATAATTTTTCCTGTGAAATGTGTGACACCAAATAAATGCTTTTCTGTGACTTAGAGAGGCTTGTAAATGTATGTAAATACAGTAAAATAACCTGGAAGTTGTTTGAACTGTTGAATGAAACCAGTCCACTAATACCGCTATGAAGATGACATGTTTTAGGATGGTTTCTATTCCTCTTGAAGACTCGATGAATGTAAACTTTTTTTTGTCCATTTAACATGATGCTGTTTTACTGTGCATACCATATATTTTACTGTGTACAAGAGAAGGTCAAAGTTGTAAATCCTGGGGATTTATATTAGAAATCTGTATTGTAAATAATAATAATAAAGAAGTAGACATTTCAACTGTGTTTGTTGCCTCTCTCATGCTCAGTAGTTACCGGACTGTAGAACCCCCAAAAGCTCCATTAACGGTTTTGTGTGATCTCACTTTCTAGGGGAGGGATGAGAAGACAGAGGTGCAGGGGAGAGGACAGGGTGTGTGTGGGTTCCCTTGCTACCGAGGGAATGTGTGTTGGCATGCGTCAAATCAAACAAGCCTCAGGCGTGGAAGGCTCGAGCCAGAGTCTTCAAAACAGCAGATGCTGTGTTGTTGGATACAAAGTTCACCAGATTGATTCCCTGTTCTCTTTCACTCCCACGCCTTAAGACCTGTCATGGTGAGGAATACCGCACGTGTTGTAAGGTATCACGCACATGATGTAAGGTATCACGCATGTGTTGTAAGGTATCACGCACATGATGTAAGGTATCACGCACGTGATGTAAGGTATCACGCACGTGATGTAAGGTATCACGCACGTGATGTAAGGTATCACGCACATGATGTAAGGTATCACGCATGTGTTGTAAGGTATCACGCACATGATGTAAGGTATCACGCACATGATGTAAGGTATCACGCACGTGATGTAAGGTATCACGCACATGATGTAAGGTATCACGCACGTGATGTAAGGTATCACGCACATGATGTAAGGTATCACGCACATGATGTAAGGTATCACGCACGTGATGTAAGGTATCACGCACGTGATGTAAGGTATCACGCACGTGATGTAAGGTATCACACACGTGATGTAAGGTATCACGCACGTGATGTAAGGTATCACGCACGTGATGTAAGGTATCACGCACGTGTTGTAAGGTATCACGCACGTGTTGTAAGGTATCACGCACGTGATGTAAGGTATCACGCACGTGATGTAAGGTATCACGCACGTGATGTAAGGTATCACGCACGTGATGTAAGGTATCACGCACGTGATGTAAGGTATCACGCACGCGTTGTAAGGTATCACGCACAGTGATGTAAGGTATCACGCACGTGATGTAAGGTATCACGCACGTGATGTAAGGTATCACAAACACGCATGTCCTCACACCCGCAAATTTACACACCAATTTATAAATGTGAACATCTAACTCTAATATGTATGTTGTTAAACAAAGTTTTAAATCGTACTGTATTTGTGTGTGTGTGTGTGTGCAGTGTTGCCTTCAGTCTGATGAGTGTGAGGCGTGTTCTGGTAACCAAGACGGCAACTGGGCTTTGAGAGCTCTGAGCACTCGCACGGAATGGGCTGTGTGATGCTGCCAAAATCCCAGATTTGTTTTTCCGTCTGTTTCAATATTTCAATGCCTTAACTGATTCCCATGTTTGGAGGAGTCAAGGTTATTCCACATTTTTTTATGAAAACCAGTAGAGGTATGTGACTCTCACCTCTAAACTCCCCTCTCTCGCCCTGCTCTCAGCTTCAGTCCTTGTCTCAGTCTAAGATCTGGTAAGTCCCCTTCGTGACCGCTCATTCACACAAATACTTGGTATGCTAAGAATGGCAATTGTTTACTGAACATATTGAATTACCTTCAGAACACCTAAGATAGTTGTATTGTCATAAGTCCTCATGGTTCACACTTATGTGAAAACCAACACTATTATTTATCTAACAGCTTGAATGTCTCCCTGGGACTTGCTGAGGTGCTTACACGCCATGTGACCCCTCCACCCTCTGTCCATGCGTCGTACATCATTCGTCTATTACTCTGACACACACACACACACACCACTTCTCTCTCTCCGTCACTTTCAGTCCCGGCAAAATAGACTTGTGATCTGAGGTGTCTGGGTTCGGGTAAGCTTGTTCTCCCTCTTTCGAATGTAGACGGTATTCTTTTCCTTTTTAGAGCTTAATCATCATCCGGGATGCAATGTAAGGATTTGTGAAAAGGTGTGTGTTATAATGATTGTGTGTATGTACGTAAGAGACAGGAAGACTACATGTAGCCGTTAGCCAACAGAGGCATGACAAAACCTACCTTGGACCAGGCTCCTCTCTGGCCCCTCTACCACCCCTCTGGCCCCTCTACCACCCCTCTGGACCCTCTACCACCCCTCTGGACCCTCTACCACCCCTCTGGCCCTTCTACCACCCCTCTGGACCCTGTACCACCCCTCTGGACCCTCTACCACCCCTCTGGACCCTCTACCACCCCTCTGGACCCTTTACCACCCCTCTGGACCCTCTACCACCCCTCTGGACCCTCTACCACCCCTCTGGACTCTTGCTTCCACCCCCCACAGTCATCCAGTGCATCTCCGGCTAAACTCAGGGTCCTTTATTGGCATGTCAAATATACATTCTTGTGGCTAAAGCATGTAGCTAGTTCAGCCACTGACAGGACAGCAGGCATCTAAATAAGTCAAGCATATAGCTAGCAAAGGCCTTAGATGGGAATGTGAACAACAGACAACAATGCCTCCTCTAATTCGCCCTCTGCTCTGTCTGCTGGGGCATGTACCAGCAGGCAACCTCCCACCTCCTCACCCCTCTCTCTCTCACTTCCTCACCCCCGCATTGTTTGTTTACAGGATGCCCTAGATAGTGGGTGGCAGATAATGAGCCAGGTGCCGGGGTGGCTGTGAACAGGACAAGGGAGTCACGCAACGGGGGGAAACTAACATACCAATCCCCCCCCCCCTCCTCAAGGGGATGTGCCCCCATCATGCAAACAGCCCTTCCTCACACGTCCTACTGTACACCTCCCTTCCTCTCTCTTTTCCTGGTTTACTCGCTGTCTCCTCTGTGGTTTTCTTTCTGCGAGTCCTGTCCTTCTCCCTCTGCCTTCCTCTCCAAGTGTCCTTTCTCATCCCGCTACGCACACACTGGCTATACGCTGGAGCTCAACATAGCTTGGCATCCTCTTCATCATCATTACAGTTTATATAGTCAACACATGCATATAAAATAAGCCAACAATCACATTAACCAATAACAGAATAAGAACAATCACAAAATGGAATGCGGAAAAACAAATGAAGCCATAGCTCTGGGGTTGGGGGTGTAGACATGTGGGTATAGCTCTAAAGGTTTCCCTCTATAATGAGGTTTTTTAAGTCTGCTGGGCCATTGAGGGTGAAGACAGAGTGAGAGGTGTTTCCTCTCTCCACCAGACTGGCCACGGCTTCTCCCAGGTCCAGGTGGCTGAGGAAGCCAGGGGCCATGCGCTCTGGGGGGGCCACTCCCGTGTTGATCTTCACCTGAGAGACAGGGGTCAGGGTGTGGGTGAATGGCACACATGTATGATATCCTGGGATACGGTATGTGTCTGTATGGGTCTGTTTAGGTCTACATGGGTCTGTATAGGTCTGAACTGTCTGGGTCAAAGGCGTATTCCTCACCTGGTTGAGTTTGCAGGGTACCTCAGGGTACTCCTCCCGTAGCACCTGGCAGAAGGCCAGAGTGCTGGCCGCACCCACCGTCAGGAAGCCAGTCCCTGGCATCAGCAGTTTCTCTCCAGCGCCCCCTAGAGCCACACACACATCACTGCACTACGGCCCTCAAATCGCACTCCATATAGAATGGAACAGGGCCTTACGTGTTTCACTGACAATGTTTGTTTGTTTGAAAATGTCAGAGCTCTTTTTTGGTGAAAGGGGAGGGTTTCCTATGTAGGGGGCGTGGTCTGTGATAGTGGTGAGGTACTCACCTGTGATGAAGGTGTAGGTGCAGTTGGGATCATCCCTTACTAGGGGGAAGAAGGCTTTCCATGATACAAAGGTGCTGAACAGCAAGGTTTCCATCACCTGGACGATCGGAGAGAGAGATGAGGAATACTGAATGTGAATGACAACAACAACAACAAGCGGATGAACCGAATCAGAGGTCCGTTTTCAACATCGCACACACACACACACACACATGCCCAAGCACAGACACACACCATTTGAGAGGGAGACGGTGGCAGGGACAAAGACATGCCATTAGAGCGACGGAGCAGAGGCATAATGAGAGCTACTGAAGTAGAAACGATAACATCTCTGAGTGGAGCTGACAGAAAAGGAAGAGGGAGAGAAAACAAAAGACACTAATGACAGCTGAAGAGGGAACAGGGACGTCACCTCTATGGGTCGAGTGAGCAAGTGAGGTCATGTGAGGGGAGACTGGACTCACCCAGTGGAGCTCCTTCTGAGACTGGGTGTGCGGCGGCCCACCCTGCCACCAGCTGAATCCCAGAGAGGAGACGATGTCCGTCACCTTCCCTACAGACTTCAACAAGACCTTCTTCACCTCCTCTGCCCCGTCCTCTGAACCTGAAAGGAACACACATGGTCTTCGTTGTCTCCCAAAAGAAACATGAGGCACATAGAGATAGATCAACCCATAGATTTACATTTACATTTAGTCATTTAGCAGACGCTCTTAGGGTGAAGTGCCTTGCCCAAGGACACAACGTCACATGGCACGGCCGGGAATCGAACCGGTAACCTTCAGATTACTAGCCCGACTCCCTAACCGCTCAGCCACCTGACTCCCTATATCAAATCTTCTTACCAACATCCCCCACAACGGTGGTTAGATTGTCCTTTGTGGAGGGCGAGATGAAGCCTTTGAGCTTCTCAAGTCTGTTGTTGTCTCTGGAGATGACGGCCACCTTGAAACCTGCACACACACAAACACACATCCTAGCTGTGACTTACACAGGGTGGGTGACACACTTTGCTGCTTCACTTAACTGATATAAAGCTTACATCCATTAGGCTATTGTTTATAACGTTCTTTATAAGATACTGGACACGCCACTGACAGATGGTGAATTGATAGATAATGAAGGCAGAGACATTACGCCCTTTTAGTTTGGGAGGTTAAGGGTAGATTAGTTATTGGGGCCATTTTACACATATTTAAGCCTTCTTTGTTGAACGATAGAGGCCCTTTAATGGTAGAAGCTATTGTCTGTTTAATCATCTTACTCTGTGTTTGGAAGAACAGACGGAGTGTAATATGAACATGAGAGAGTATCATATTATCACTACTAATAATCAAGAGATTTTGAACCAAAACGTATTAACCTATATTAGACTATTTCACCATCAACAGGGCTGTAGTTTCGTATATAGACTTGTGCTTGTTAGCAGATCAGGGTCACACACTAGGGAAAAATCATTGCTGGACTAAGCCACGTTCAGACATAGACAGTGTTGTCACATAACCATCAGAACGAAATACTTTTAAACGTTATCACAGCGCATTTAAACAACATTTGACTAGCCTAAGAAGCTATTCATTAATTCAAGGAAGACGTAAAACAAGATTTCATGAATAAAACAAAGGTTTAGAACCTTATATACCGCGCGTAAAACAGATTGGGTGGTTATTTTACGCAGTAATCACTTCGCCAGGCGCAGCCAAATTAGGTATTTCCAATTATGGGACCTTCATGCGTTAAGTGAAGCAATACAGTCTATACTGTATGTCTTGCTGACTTTCAATAAATAAACCAAAAGCTTTCTAGAAAAAAAAAGACATAGGTGCACTGGTAATTATATATTTTCTGCGCCCTGACCTCGGTTTGATTCATTACCCGGTGTGTTGGTTCCAAGCGAGAGGTCAAACTTCCGGGGTACCTGACTGAAAACTTACCTTTGTCAAGCAGTCCTTTAACTATTCCAGAACCCACTGTCCCTGCCCCTCCGAGAACCAGAACTAATCGGTCTGCGTTTGACATGCTCGTTCCTTAGCGCTGTCCCTAAATAGTGCCGATACTGCGATTATGTGATGCTGGCGTTTTGTGGAGACCACTTGCACAGTTTAGGACTTTTAAATAAATCCCAGGGGGCACAGTTCCGCCCTTTACCAGTGTCACTCGAACCACGCCCACATAATATAAAATTAAAATATTATAGGCTCCAATCTCCTTCCTTCCAATCGTTCTCTCTCTCTCTATCTCTCTCTCTCTCTCGTTAGCTCTCTCTCTCTCTCTATCTCTCTCTCTCTCTCTCTCTATCTCTCTCTTCATCTCTGTATTCAATTATTGTGTAGGCCCAGACTACATATAACTTCAAAACTTCCCCCACCACTCCGGGGCGCTGCATAACCAAAACCAAGCGTACCTGCCTTTTCATGATGACGGTGTTTGACACGTGACAGTGTTTACTTTACTCAACTTGAAATCACGCTCGCAGACCTGTTGATGCTGAACCGGTGGTCCGGAATGTTTTGTGAAAATATACCTACCTAACTAACCAAACAAGTAGTAGGTGAGCATTTCAAGCGTGTTGTAGCAAACCGTATTTCTTTCAGTAAAACATGTTCGCTATCATGGCTTGTGGTACTAGTAGTTAGCTAGCTAGCTACTTTAGGCTAGCTATCAACTTCCAAGTTAGGGAAAGTTAGCGTAAGTGTAAAAGATGCGTCGGTTACGTTCTCCTTTTATATTGAAACATGCCGAGACCAGGTACTAGCCTTGCATACGTAGTAAACGCTCTTGGTCTAACAAAGATGAGGCTAGTAGTTAGCTGACACAACTTGCTCCCCTTGTCGGGTTGGGGAATTCCCAGCCTTAGTTTTGCTTTCATTTCTGGTACTAAGTCATACGCCGAAAAACCAGGTTTCTCGAGCCATAATTACAGTAGATAATACTGATATTTGAAACAATATGAACTTGTCATTCTGCTTTATTTGGCACTACACCTAGCTCAATTAACATGTTGTGTCCCACGCAGAGCCTGCGAGAGGATGAGCGGCCTTGACAGAAAAGCCAGAGACCTGGTGGAGCTGTACAGGACCAGCCTAGAGCAGCGTATTGAGCAGGGGGATTGGAACCTGGTTTGTAAAGATGAGAAGCTGTCCCAGCAGGTGGAGAGACTTCTGAGGGATGACCGTGCCCAGGACGTGCATGCGTTCCCTGGGGTGGACCCCCTGCGGGTGATGGAGGAGTCACTCCTTAGGGGAGGTCCTACCCCCAGCAGAGCAGGGGTGGCAGGTGGACTAGATGGATTGGCGAAGGCTTTTGAAGTATTGGAACTAGCGGCTTTGAACCTATACCTGTGTCCCTGGAGAAAGGAATACCGAGTGGTAAAGGTAAGGTGGTTCCTGCCAATAGGAAGGCCAGATTTTTTTTATCTATGAATAGTTTTCTCTTTCACCAGCATACATCATCTCTATATCACAGCTGTCAAGCTATCAGCTGCCACTAGTGAAGGTTTTGCCATCGTCTTAAACAAAGTGAATTTTGCTCTCTCCTTCCTCCTACAGATGTTCTCAGGCATGTTCACCCATTACATCAAGCCCTCACTGTCCGAAGCACAGATGCTGGAGCTGTTTGGCTTGCTGGGATACCAAGCTAGCAAAGCCAGGAACAGCGAGGAACTCTGCCTCAGCCTGCCAACACGCCCTCTGGACACTCTCCTCTTCCTTGCCTGTGCCTTTTTCACTGCCCGCTGTGAGTGTCGCATCCTGCTGACGGCCTATGACAAACACACAGGGGCCGGGGGAGTGTGTGGAGCTGGAGCTGGGGTTTGGACTCGGGCTGGGGCTGAGGCTGGGGCTGCAGAGTGGCAGCTCAGCCTGGTGCAGGAGAGACTGAGGGGACACAGCCTCGAGGTAGCCCTGGACAACACCAAGAGGAGGTTTGACACCCCAGCCCTGAAGGAGGACTTCCTGGAGTCTTCTGCCACGGGAAGAGATCTGGATCTGTACACGGCTGAGGGACTGAACCCCAGCCAGGGAGACATGGGGCTGGGCAGGGACGGTCTGCATTCACCCTCATGGGCGAGTGTCAGTACTGGCACATCACTGCCAGCTATGAGAGACAACAATGGAGTCAGGGAGCCTGTCTGCACCTCAACACTGACCTACCGTCTGACAAAGAGCCCCTCTTCATTGACCTCCAGCGCCAAGCCAAGGGAGAACTCAAACGAGCCCAGTAGAGGGGACTCCTTTCCTCCCAGCCTGTCCTCTCATGTGGCTCCACCTTCACGGCCCCACGAGGCTCAAGAGCAGCACTCCCCAGTGCTTGTTGACCCCTCTGCAGGGCCCCTGGGAGGGAACCCCGCTCCTCAGCCCATCCCCCTCCACGAGTGCTGCGATCCGGCCGGCTCTCAACACCCCGAGCTAGTCTGTAAGAGTTGCTTGGTCTTCCATGTCAATTCCTGCAAAAACGTGGAGTACTGCAAGGATCGCCATGACATCTACAATCTGGGGCTCTGTTCCAAGGGATGCTCTCAGCCTCCATATATGCTGTGCAGATACTGCTATGCCCAGTACTGTAAGAGATGCTGGTTCCGGAAACCTCTGCAATGTGACTGTGGCCAAACTTTTGACCAGTCGTCCTCCGTTTAGTTTGCTGACCGTATATCACACTGTGATGCATAGTTAACTAGCTAACCCTAACCACTGTGCCTTAACCGCAGTGCCAAATAATACTATTTACTAATACTAATTGGAATTCAACTTTAGCAGTGAGAATGGAAGCCTATAACGTTTGCCTTAAACGTACTTCTCTATCTGGAGGAGCTCTAGTTTTCTATTCTTCTGTTAATTGTATGTTCTGGCCTTATGCACATTGTCAGCCTATTTCAGCCATTAAAGGGTGTTCTTAATTTAAACAGCATCTTTAACCTGTTTAGAGTTGTTTGAGAACTGTAAACTGGAGTGGCATGTTCAATTCGTGCTTGTGATCAAACTTCTGTCTGGAGATAACAACAAATGAGGAATAAATAATGGATTTTAAAGGGGGAATAAGTGTCTGTTCTGTTCATGTTTGTCGTTGAATTAAGAAGCAAGAAGACACAATGCAAAATGTTTAAGATCAGATTTGGCTGAGAGTGTCTTACATTATAGTTGAAATCAGAAACAGTGGTCTAGTTTAAATAATTGGATTATTGTGAACATCATAAATTGTCCGGAGGTTTCTTCATTCAATGAGTGGTCTGTCGTTCACGTGTGCAGCATGCCACCTACTGGCCAAGGCTGACACTACATCAAAATGTCACCCCTGGCATTTTAATGTCTACCATTAGGCTTTGGGTTCTACAAAAATAACTGTTTTAAGCCATACCAGGCTACATAGCCCACAAATAAATAAAAAAGCTAATCTTTGAAGATTTATTCAACTTGTCTGGTATGTGTTCATGTCCAGGACCCCGCTGTGGTTGGCTTCTGAGGGGCCTCAGAACACAGTCTCTCCTAACATGTCTTGTAAATGCTCCAGAAAGCAGCAGTCCTCATGGTCCAAGAGGACTGATGCTCCAGAAAGCAGCAGTCCTCATGGTCCAAGAGGACTGCTGCTTTCTGCCCTCCAAGCCCAGGCACCAGTCCACTGAGCCTACTCGTTGTGCTCCTCCCACTTGATGTTGATGAAGGTCTTGGTGTCCATGTGGTCAATGTAGAGAACCCCGTCCAGATGGTCCATCTCATGCTGCAGGATCCTGGCTGGCCAGCCACTTACCTGCCATGTGACTGGCTCTGCCTTCTCATTGAGCCCTGACAAACAAACACACACACACACACAATAACTCACTATGTGGCTGAAACACCTTAAAGCACATCAAACTAATTTAAAGCCTACTTTAATCTTGATTGTGTGTTTCTTGATCCTTTTAATATTGTTGATTATGGATTGATTTATGGAAAAGAACGATATTGACTAGGTATCCCCCTGACTGCATCTTACCCGAGACCTCCACTTCCAGATAGCGTGGAACCCTGGCGGAGAACCCCGAGATGCTCTCACAGGCCTCCTGGAACAGAACCGTACGTGGATCCAGAACCCGGAGCTGGGGGTTGATGAAGACCCTCAGCGGGACCACAGCCACGCCCCTCGCCTCCCTCGCTGCTGGCGACACGTCCTTCAACATGCTCTCGGGGAACTCGAGGGCGAGGATTCGCAGTGGCACGCCCACCTGTGGCGCGCTCAGCCCCACGCACTGCAGCTTCCTCATCACCTTCACCATGGCGCCGATCACTTCCTGCACCTCCGACCCCAGCACCGCCGACGGGTCAACGGGGGCGGCGTGGGATCGCAGCACGGGGTCGCCCACCTGGCACACGTGGGGGTAGGGAGGGCTGGGGGGGGGCTTGATCTTGTGTTTGATATACTGGAGGTAGGAGCGCACCTTGATGTTGGAGGAGTAGGACCGTGAGGGTGAGGGGGGTGTGGGGACAGTGGCGCATGTCCAGTGGAAGAAACCACCGCTGAGGGGAGGGCTGGTTGTGCATAGTCTGCCGACCCTGGACAGCGGAAGGGCGGAACACAGGGCTCTGTTCATGGCTGCGTCTGGGAGATGTCGTTTTTTAGTCAGCTGTGGTCCACCTAAGACAAGCAGAAGAAAAAACTAACACTTATACTACCATATACATACTATTAACAACAAGAACAACATCTCAACAAAACTCTTATAAAACTGTGAATGAAGTATTAACATTAACAGGGGTGACAGAGCAGGGCGCCCTAACTATAATCCAAACGGCATTGAATACAAAACACAGCATTGACTTCATTAGCTTCAATGGTGAGCTCATTAGCTTCAATGGTAGCTTAGCTATCTGACCTAACTGACAATGAATGCCATGCCACCCTGTCCCGTGTTGAAATGTCATGCATGAATTGCCTTGCTCCATTACCTTGCCACGTGTATTTTTATACTAATAGAAGTGGCGACCTTGGTATCATTGTCGTCTTTTTATAATCTCACATTCTGAGGGGAGAAAATAAGCATGTTTGGTTCTCCTTGAGGATACCATCGATGCACTTCCGGGTCAAGTTTAAATATTCAATCTTAATTTCACAATAAAAGTATCTCCAGGACTATAGCGTTCATGTCAACGGAAACAAGAAGTTTTTGCGGCAGAAGACTTTTAATTTGGTTACGTTTGACAGGCGTGAACCAGAATTACTACGTTTTCAAAAAAGTTTGAAGTTGGACAACGGCGTCTCTAACTTGCCCGTACATGTTCATTTTCGCCCACTACCAACATGACCAATGATCGGTCTTTTTCTTCCCATCGAATATCGAGGGTTAGGGTTAGGGTCAGATCATGCTTGAACTGGCAAAATTAGCAACTGCCAGACCGATGGAGAGATACTGTGGACTCCTCAAGACACCAGACATCAAATGTTTACAAGACATCGCGACTCTCCCAGTGTGGATCATTGAATACGCCTGGGCGCAACAGAAGATAGAAATATTGGAAGGTATGCACAGATTTTATCTATATTTTAAAGCAAATTATTAGTTGTATTTTACACCTCGTTATTTATGTCATGATGGAATAGAATCACCAAACAAACGGTAATAACCTTGTATTTGCTCATTACAGTACACCGTAGTCACAGTAGTTTTATATCTTATAAAAGTCTTATAAAAGTGTAAATAACGTTTGTGTTCGCGTGTGTGTGCTAGGTCTGAACCCCAGTCTGTGGCCAGATGAAAACCTCGGTTCTCTAAGCCTGGAGGAGCCGTGGAGGCTGAGGACAGGTGCTGCCCAGGCCTGGTGCATTGTTAGGTCCAGGGATGTGGCCCGGCTTTCACTGGGTCCTGGACCTCCTGGATGTCACCTTCAGGCTACTGCCTACCCTGGTGGCCCCCATCAAACACATGAAGATCATGTATGGCCTGAAGACCATGGTATGTAAGAACACTGGTCTAGATGCCGGAGTGTGTGCTCGCTGATCTAACACAGGCCTCTGATGAGGCTTTGGCCTGTACACTGGGAGAATGTAGACTCAGTGGTTAAGCCTCTGTTTCCTGTTTCCTGTTCCAGATCATTATGTGGATGCTCCGGGAGGACCAAGGCATAGTGAACACTGTCAGGAAGACCATCCAACTCTTCCCATCCAGACTTCCTCAGTACCAGGGATGTGTAAGTAACATGCAAGCAACATTGAGGAAGCAACAGGGAGTCAGGTGGCTGAGCGGTGAGGGAGTCGGGCTAGTAATCGGAAGGTTGCCAGTTCGATTCCCGGCTGTGTCAAATGACGTTGTGTCCTTGGGCAAGGCACTTCACCCTACTTGCCTCGGGGGGAATGTCCCTGTACTTACTGTAAGTCGCTCTGGATAAGAGCGTCTGCTAAATGACTAAATGTAAATGTAAA
Organism: Thaleichthys pacificus; assembly: GCA_023658055.1. Lineage (NCBI taxonomy): Eukaryota > Metazoa > Chordata > Actinopteri > Osmeriformes > Osmeridae > Thaleichthys > Thaleichthys pacificus. Next base: position 18,036,469 of record CM042870.1, read on the forward strand.
TGTAAGTTACTCACTTAACTTGCCCTCAGTAGGGTATAAATATGCTGTGCATCCTGAACTTGATCTATCACTTTTTATGGTGTATTATTACTTAATTGACCTATGTGGTTAAATACAATTTAAAAACAGCAGCATTTCATAGATGTCTGTAGTGAATGCAACTATCATGTATACTCTCCTCGCATTCAGAGCCGCCATGAAATGTACCTGATGAGGAAAAACCAACAGGAATTCAAGACCCTGGCCCAGAGCCTCGCCATGGACCAGACTCGGAGGCAAGCTTACATCCAGGTCTGTTCCATCCTCCCTCTCTCTCTCTCTCTCTCTCTCTCTCTCTCTCTCTCTCTCTCTCTCTCTCTCTCTCTCTCTCTCTCTCTCTCTCTCTCTCACGCACACGCGCACACTGGCCTTCTCCATCCTCACACACACACAACACTACTGTAGTAGGGACTGATGAAATGCTTTGAGTTTAACAGTATATTAGCTGAGGAAGGACATGTGGTGGTTGATTCACTTGTAAACTCTTTGTTGGTGTTTGTCTGCTTGCTTTCTTGTAGAGGGTGGTATACCATCTATCCTTTAGCCTAAAACAACATGCTAGTGGACCATAGTAATAAATCTAGTAGTCTAACAGCATTCCTCCTCTGTAAATGTCCCAACATTTTTGCAATTTTGTTTAAAGCACAATCCATTCAGGTGAGTAAAGGCTCATTATTTTAACTAGAAGCCCTCATTGAACCCTTGTGCCGCCTTCGGGTCACATGACCCAAAGGTTCATAACGAACCATCGTTGTGTTTACCCAATTTTACCCAATACAAAAACAAATAAAAATAATTTTCTTTTAACCTTTGGAATGTGGGGGGTCTGAGACAGCCCAACGGTTAAAAGAAAATGCTTCACTTTGTTTTTGTATGTGGTAAAGTTGTCGCAATACGACGGTGGGTCACAATGACTGATGGGTCAGAATGACCCGAAGATAACACAAGGGTTAAGCAAAGTGGCTTTTGCTTGATGATGTATTTTAGTTAAAATATTGAGCCTTAAGGGTTGAGTGTATATATTAACTCTTATATTGTATTGTTGTTGTATGACAGCATCTGATGCAGGAGCAGTATGGAGAGAGTTATGCTCAGAAACTAGAGGACCGGCTCGTTCTCTACCTCCACCAACTACACACAGTCCTGCCCAGGGAGACATACATTGACCAGGTGTGTGTGTGTGCGAGAGAGAGAGAGAGAGAGAGAGAGAGAGAGAGAGAGAGAGAGAGAGAGAGAGAGAGAGAGAGAGAGAGAGAGAGAGAGAGAGAGAGAGAGAGAGAGAGAGAGAGAGAGAGAGAGAGAGAGAGAGAGAGAGAGAGAGAGAGAGAGAGAGAGAGAGAGAGAGAGAGAGAGAGAGACTGCCAGTGTATGCATGAACGAGTTCTGCTCATGAGCGTGGTCTGTGTGAATCTCCCCAGCTGTTGAAGAAGGACAGTTCCACTCTGCTCCACGAGGAGCAGCTACTGAGGAGGCTGCTGGCCTGTGAGCCTGGCTCCATAGCTGCCTCCCTCAACCGAATACTGCTCTGTGAGTCCTGCCCAGCATCACACTCATATACACAGGACTCCATTTCAGATTTATTATGTAAACTATGTAGAGTACAAATGCATACATACCTCAGACAAACTTCCCGTCTGATACTTCATGTCTATAATAGTCTACAAAAGAGGTTAATACTAACTACGTATTATATCATAAATGCTATATTACTTAATCTATATTACTAGAATATATTCATCTGAAGTAGTTGCCTAATCAAATGGTCTCTTTCTTACATTTCCTCAGCCCGATCCTCCCCCAGGTGTGATTCCAGAAGAGCTGCCCAGAGGGAGGGGGTAGGGCAGGGGGAAGGAGGTGGTGGGAGACCTAGGTCCCCTGGGGGAGCTCCAGAGGACTTCAAGGAGGCCTCCACTGAGGGGGGACTGAGTAAGGTGGTGGGCCCCCCGTCCCCGAGGCTCAGAGACAGTAGGCAGCGGGGCAGTGAGGAGGGAGGCCTAGCCAGGTGGTCATGGGTAGGCCCTTGCTGCGGGGTGGAAGAGGCGGCCGGGTTGTTTACGGGGACAGACAAGAACAGCCCCCTGCTCCTCGAGGAGGAGGAGGGGAGCAGAGGAGGAACAGAGGAGGGAAATAGAAAAGGAGTGGATGGAGGGGTGGAGATATTGAACTGCGGTGACGTGGACGATGGAAAAAGGACTGAGCAAAGTCAAGACAAGACGGGACAGGAGATGAAAGTGCAGGAGGGCAGCCAGGGGGGCAACTCTCCAGATGAGGAGACCCCGCCCCTACAGCTGTGCTCCAGACATCAGAGGTGGGTGAGGAACATTCTGCACCAGTGTTCAGAGGAGGAGGAGCTGGCCTCTCCCACCACACTCCACCACAGCTGCACCTCCTCTGAGGACCTCACCCCCCCCGTCCTCCCCCTCCTCCTCCACCACAGCTGCACCTCCTCTGAGGACCTCGCCCCCCCCGTCCTCCCCCTCCTCCTCCACCACAGCTGCACCTCCTCTGAGGACCTCACCCCCCCCATCCTCCCCCTCCTCCTCCACCACAGCTGCACCTCCTCTGAGGACCTCGCCCCCCCCGTCCTTCCCCCCCTCCTCCACAGCTGCACCTCCTCTGAGGACGTCGCCCCCCCCCGTCCTCCCCCCCCCTCCTCCACAGCTGCACCTCCTCTGAGGACCTCGCCCCCCCCGGTCCTCCCCCTCCCCCTCCACCACAGCTGCACCTCCTCTGAGGACCTCACCCCCCCCGTCCTCCCCCTCCTCCTCCACCACAGCTGCACCTCCTCTGAGGACCTCGCGCCCCCCGTCCTCCCCCCCGTCCTCCCCCCCCTCCTCCACAGCTGCACCTCCTCTGAGGACCTCGCCCCCCCCGTCCTCCCCCCACTCCTCCACAGCTGCACCTCCTCTGAGGACCTCGCCCCCCCGGTCCTCCCCCTCCCACTCCACCACAGCTGCACCTCCTCTGAGGACCTCGCCCCCCCCCGTCCTCCCCCCCCTCCTCCACAGCTGCACCTCCTCTGAGGACCTCGCCTCCCCCGTCCTCCCCCCCCTCCTCCACAGCTGCACCTCCTCTGAGGACCTCATCCCCCCGGTCCTCCCCCTCCACCACAGCTGCACCTCCTCTGAGGACCTCACCCCCCCCGTCCTCCTCCTCCACCACAACTGCACCTCCTCTGAGGACCTCGCCCCCCCCCGTCCTCCCCCTCCTCCTCCACCACAGCTGCACCTCCTCTGAGGACCTCACCCCCCCCATCCTCCCCCTCCTCCTCCACCACAGCTGCACCTCCTCTGAGGACCTCGCCCCCCCCCGTCCTTCCCCCCCCTCCTCCACAGCTGCACCTCCTCTGAGGACGTCGCCCCCCCCGTCCTCCCCGTCCTCCTCCACAGCTGCACCTCCTCTGAGGACCTCGCCCCCCCGGTCCTCCCCCTCCCCCTCCACCACAGCTGCACCTCCTCTGAGGACCTCACCCCCCCCGTCCTCCCCCTCCTCCTCCACCACAGCTGCACCTCCTCTGAGGACCTCGCCCCCCCCGTCCTCCCCCCCCTCCTCCACAGCTGCACCTCCTCTGAGGACCTCGCCCCCCCCGTCCTCCCCCCACTCCTCCACAGCTGCACCTCCTCTGAGGACCTCGCCCCCCCGGTCCTCCCCCTCCCACTCCACCACAGCTGCACCTCCTCTGAGGACCTCGCCCCCCCCCGTCCTCCCCCCCCTCCTCCACAGCTGCACCTCCTCTGAGGACCTCGCCCCCCCCGTCCTCCCCCCCCTCCTCCACAGCTGCACCTCCTCTGAGGACCTCATCCCCCCGGTCCTCCCCCTCCACCACAGCTGCACCTCCTCTGAGGACCTCACCCCCCCCGTCCTCCTCCTCCACCACAACTGCACCTCCTCTGAGGACCTCACCCCCCCGTCCTCCCCCTCCTCCTCCACCACAGCTGCACCTCCTCTGAGGACCTCACCCCCCCCGTCCTCCCCCTCCTCCTCCACCACAGCTGCACCTCCTCTGAGTCTCTCACCCCCCCTGATGGAATGACCACTGTTAACCCACATATCCCAACCAAGGACAGGCAACATTCTGGAGGAGCTGGGGGAGTGGCCTTCCGTAGTCACCCAATGGGCTTCCGAGCCTACATCCTGCGCCGCCCACACCACATAACTCCACCCCAGCCCTCCTATAGAAATGAACAAACCCCTTCCCTCCTTCAATCAACTAGGTCCACTTCTCAGGGGACTAGCTCTTGTCCCCCTCGGATGAGGCAGCTCGCTGTGAGACTACACCGCCTGGACACCCCTCTCCCGACGCTGGCTGTCCTGCTGCCCCAACCCTCCACCTCCAGACCCGGCCCTGGGGGTGCACACCACCCTGCTCAACATCTTCCTCAACTCCCGCTCATCATCTATGGTAAAAGCCAGACCCCCGGCCTCCAGGGCAGCCCCCGGGCCGGCCCCTGGCTGTCTGCTGGTACCCTGGTCTTACCTCTCCAGTCCAGGGTCCTCCAGCCCCAGGTGCTTCTGACCAGACTCCCCCCACAGCAGTTGACCAGTGGAACCCAGCAGTCTGGGACGGAGGAGGAGGAAGACGAGCGCTACGATTTAGACGTCAACAGACTGTATTCCAGCAGTGAGTCTGATGAGGATGTGGACTGCCAGAGTTCAGACCCTAACTACAGCCCGCACAGGAAGATTTCACATCACGGTACAGCGTGACGGGAGTAGATGTGTTAGGATGTAGCTGGTTGCTGAAATCATCTGTCCACTCTCATACTGGTCAGGACCGAGGATAGGTGTACAGGTTTCCAGCTTCCACTGTGGTCAGGACTGCAACGTATCTCCAGTTCGCACACTTGAACCCGAATGCAATGACACACAGTCCAACTGCACTTTTCACATATTTACTTAAGTGTGTGTGAGAGCTTTTGTGTACCGTACAATGTCTTTGCTCAGGCATTAGGTCTAGGTCATGTATGACAGCAGTTACTGACATGAACCCAGACTTTGGTGACCAATCACTGCCTGCCTATCCGTAATTTGACCAATCACGGATGACGACCGTCAGGGGAAGGGGATTGCATCGAGAGATCTGTGGTTGCGTCATGAGGGTTCCCCTCTGACCCCCTCCCCGCACACACACGACCCCTTCACTGTGCACATGTTGACCCAGAGGGCAGAGTGGTCCATGCAGTAGATTTCCACTGTCTGAAGGTATCTTGAGGACATGGGTGTAGCAGGCCAGAGATGTTCCACAGTTTATCCAAGACTCTGAGCACTGTGGGAGGAATTTTCATATATTTAGTGTTGCATTGTTTATTAGCGTTGAGGGGTTTAGGACATAACCGTGTGGCTATTGAACAAACACATTATGATATACCAACTCTGGATTTTTTTTTAGATCACTGCACCTTTTTCTTTTTTTTTTTTTAAGTTGAGAAGGAACATTTTGAGTGAGGAACAGAAGGGTTAAATTTAAGAGGCCACTGTGCAAATGTTACCCTTCTGTTCTCTCAATTGTCTTTCTCAACTTTTTTTAAATGAAAGAAGAAGGTGCAGTGGTCTCCATTTTTACAGAGCTGTACGAATGTGATAAGGGATGTTATTGTTTTTTGTTTGGAATGAAAGTGTTGTTTTTATAAGAGGTGGGAGGAGGACTGTGGTCTGGTCTACACAGAACGGAAGGGTCCAAGTGGTACACACACAATATTGGGACACACAATATTGCAACAACTTACTGACAATGGCCGGGTTTCCCAGATTCGTTAAGAAGCTCTTAACGCTATGAGCTTCTTAGGAGCGTTCTAAGAGCGTTCTAAGAGTGTTCTAGAACGCTCCTAAGAAGCTCTTAGCGTTAAGAGCTTCTTAATGAATCTGGGAAACCCGGCCAATGTTGCTACTATGCTGGGTGTCAGCTGGGGAGTTAACTTACCCGGGTATGTCACATAACCTGCTTTCTGGAATACCCCCCAAGTGGTCTGGTCAACACAGGGCCGGAGTGTCCAGGACCACATGGTCAGAGGGTGGAGGACAGGTCCAAAGGTGGTGGGGAGGATTCTGTGGAAGAGTTTCATTACCTCCGTTTTCCACTATTTATTTATTGTGAGGTCATGTACTTTTGGTCAATACCGACGCAGGACAGAGTGACTCTTTGATCAGCTTGTTGTTGCATCAAGTCAACACTGCTTATAACTTGTGATGAGCGTCACCAGGATGGAGGCCAATCAGCATCTATCTGGAGCTATGAAGTCACTGCCTGTGTTTGCAATGCATAATAGCCTAGCAATTGATTTGTGAACAGAACTTATGAACTGTGTTGAATATCTGTTTTGTAAAAAAAAAAAAGTGTGTACTTGTCCCTGGTTCATAATGATGTGTAACTAGTTATTATTTTTAATTGTGACTTTCTGGTTTGTTTACATTGTGTTGTTTTTTATTTATTTTTATAATCAGTTAATTAAACATTTGTGGGGAATTTGGATAACCCTGAATAGAAACCCTTTTTGATTTATTTTTCGCAATCTTTATTTACACCCTGCCAAATCCAGGCAGCAGAGTTGCAAAATGATCACCCCCACCGTTGGAGTTAAAAATCAGTTATGTAAGTTGCACTTTTTCAGAAGTTACTATTGGCATCCCTTTGCTGTTTAAGAACACTTACAACATGTTTTTATTGATTTGTATTTGTCTGTGGTTAAAAAAACCCCACATTGAACAGCCTTGAACTGAAGCTGATGCCTTGAATAGCTCATTTTATTGAACATACAGGGATGACGCACAAGCCAGTGGGATTTGGCAAACAGCATATAGGAGAAAAAAAAGTGTGATTTGTACTTGTGCTTGCCTTATCATAGGTAACAATCTGCTTAGGTGTTGGAATAAGTAACCAAATCCCCTAATGGAACAGTACTATGATAAAGTAAACACCTTACATTCGAAATTCATCTCAAGTCCATCTAATGAGGCTGGTTTCTTATTCAGATACACTGCGCCACCAAACAATTTTAAATATTTGCATGAAACATTTTGTTTAACAAAATCAAATTTTCAGAATGATTAAATATGTACTTTTTTTTTTAACAATCCAACTTCACTTAGGAGTTATGCTGAAGGAGAAACAGATTATGTTCTAGGATGAGGACACAAGAGTATTGGTGGAGTATTTTGTATATTAGGATGTTTATTATTATTATTATTTTATTTTTATGTTATCTTATTTTATGTTAGCTTATCATAGATGTAATCTATGTTCTTAGTACTTACATGTTATGTTATGCCAGGTTGCTGGCGTTGTCTTGTCCCAAGAATTTCAGTGCCCAGTCTGACCTTGTGTTGTTCTGTGCACCTGACAATAAAAACTTGAAACTTGTTATCAACATTCATAAAAGACTTATACATATACAGTATGTCAACAGAATAATAATGCTGTGTTTGTTTTTTGATGAATGATGAAAACAGATCTTGGTATTGGGCCCTACCATAAGTAACATAACATTACCAAATGTAATATTTCTACAACATTATGCATCCCACCAGGATGAGTTGAGGCCCTGTTCATCGCCCATCATGCCCAGCAGAAGTGCATCATCGAACGCACACTTGACATGCTGAAAACCCGCTAGAGGACCTTCCTCCTGAGGGCCTAATGACAGAAATGTTTCACTCCTTGCAGCTGCTACTCTCTCTCTCCCCTTGCAAAAGCTTCTTTCTTCTCTGCCTGAACCTTTATAAGTCCAGGAGGTCGCCTGCCCTCTTCCTTGCTGCTGGCCTGGCTCTCTCCAGGGCAGGGACAGAGGACGGGCTGCAGGCCTGGCTCTCTCCGGGGCAGGGACAGAGGACGGGCTGCAGGCCTGGCTCTCTCCGGGGCAGGGACAGAGGACGGGCTGCAGGCCTGGCTCTCTCCGGGGCAGGGACAGAGGACGGGCTGCAGGCCTGGCTCTCTCCGGGTCAGGGACAGAGGACGGGCTGCAGGCCTGGCTCTCTCCGGGGCAGGGACAGAGGAGGGGCTGCAGGCCTGGCTCTCTCCGGGGCAGGGACAGAGGAGGGGGAGGCCACACCATCTGCAGTGGATGTCATATTTGCAACAACTACCAGGGACGGATTAATAGATTGCTGCCCCTGGAGTGTTGCATCCATTGGGGCGTAGTACCACTGCCAGGGGCAGCAGTGACCACCCCTGCCTCCACCCCTGCTTCCACCCCTGCCTCCACCCCTGCCTCCACCCCTGCCTCCACCCCTGCCTCCACCCCTGCCTCCACCCCTGCCTCCACCCTACATAAGGCAACGGTCCAACTTTAAGTTGCAGAGTTGCTAGGACGTTGGACATTTATTGATATCACTTAGTAGGCTATCAAACACTTAAATTGGCTGCTCTATGAAGTGCTAACAAACTGAGATTGGGGACTGTACGACACCGTAATGCAAAGCTATTACAGGAAGTAAGCATTCATTTCTTTAAATTGTATTAAATTACTTCGTTTTTTTCTCGTTCAATTTATTTAGCTTGTTTTGGTGTTATCGAGAAGCCTGCCTGATTAACAAAGACTGAAAACACAAAGTGGAAGTCATATCAGAACAGTGTAAATTCAAACGACTATTAAGGTAAACTGATGAGTATCATTGTGTTTAAGATACATAGTAAAATAACACTTTATTAATCACCAGGCAAATTCGGTCGATGCGTTTTTTTCCCAGAAGCTTGAATCTCATGTCGGCATTTCTGCTCCCTGCTTTTCTGATTCCAGTGTTCTTACGTTCACAGTCCCCCCACACTTACTGCACCGTTTTTATTAGATTTGTTATCACCAATACTGTATGGTTATGTTCAGTGTCTGCCTATTGTTAGTATCTGTTTCTTTGTTGCCTATTTCTTTGTAAATGTGTTTTACAAACAAAAAAACGTACATGGCCTTGAAAGATGACGTCAAACGAGTTCACGAGAACACAATAACGGAATAAACGGATTGATAGACAGACACAGAGTGCGCGGTTGATTATGCGCTCCTGTCCCAAATGAGCGTTTACGCACGGCGGCAACAAGGCTCCCGCGGATATCCCCTGTGCTCACTCTGAGTTCGTCTGAAAGGGTTAAATGATGCCGTTAAACCAAACCTTGAGGTCTTTAACAGTTCTGAAAGTGATGTAAAGGGGGTGTATGCCACAACCCTAATGTCTCCACCAATGAAAATATAGATAGGGTTCGACACCCAGTTTTGGGGCGCTTGCTATAAAGCCGGTATGACGGGTATGTTCACAGTATTTCACTACAATTCCTGCTTCTGGAGTGCGATCATCATTGTCATTTTAAGGTATTTACTAGATCTCTTGGTATATTGAAATTATGGGACCATAATATTGTTTGTAACTAATTTAAAATCAGATTTAGAATTATTCTTCCAAAGTATACATTTACATTTATTATACAATATATATATATATATATTGATAATTTTAATGCAATGTCCTTAAATGTATTGTAACTTGTAGATTTAGGTAGCAGACGCCTACTTTTTCAAACTGTAGTTGCGCACTTCAGTAAAGATCCCATTCTAGAACATGCATTTTGAGTCATTTGCATTTGTTGATAATATTAACTGTATTACTGTAATATTTTCTTGGTCAGTGTTTATTATGTTTAAAAATGTATTAATTTGAGATTTGAATTGCTCTCTCGCGCTGCTAAAATGTCTGCAGAATAACTCACTGATTACATTCAAAAACTCTAATGTAGGCAAAGGTTGCGTTTGCAAATCCTTTAATCGTCGGATGTACTACATCAATGTACAATGTACATTGTCAAGTTTCGTTTTTATCTCAAACTTCTACCACAAGCATCGCAACTATTGAAATCCTTGCAGAGAAAAAGTTTCCAAATTCAACCGTTGATATTCATTTTTTTCAATTAATTTAAAATAATTCAATTTGACAGAAATTTTACATTGAATTTTTTTAACAACCAATGTCTAATAATGCTATGTTGAATACATCCCAATTAAATGAATGTATCTTTAATGTCTGTTCTTGCCTGTCCTTTGTCTTAAAGGACAGTCAATTTGTCTCAAGCAGCAGCTGTACCATGGAGAGTAAGCCCTATGTGGTCCAGATAAACGGAAATGGCCTCCAGAGTCAGGGAGTTAACGGCAAAGGACTGAATGGTAAAAGAGCGAATGGGCATGGCGCTCATCACGTCAGTGTGAAAGGGGGTGTCAAGACTAAGACCCAGAAGCAGAGATGGGATGTCCGGCCCTCGGAGATGTCCCTGAACACCGTGAATCCCATCAGGGCCATTGTGGACGGCATGAAACTCACCCCCAACCCTGACAAGGCCATGATAGCCCTCTCCATAGGTAAACCATCTTAAAGTTGTATTCATTTGTTCATTGTTATTATCAGTACTAGTGGCGACTTATTTACTGCTACTCTGTCACACCAACAGCAAACCGAGTTTAGGACGAGTAACAGTGATCTCAGTGAGACACCCCCTCCTCCCTCTAGAACATTCTTTAGTTCCACTTACTTTCCGCCTCTATGGAAGCTCCTCCCCTCTCCACACCACTTCTTTCTTTCCTCCTCCCCTCATGACTGGTCTCCTGCCCTCGCTTTCTCTCAGGTGATCCTACTGTGTTTGGGAACCTCCCGACCGATGACTCTGTCCTCCAGGCCATGAAGGACGCCATCGATTCCCACACCTTCAACGGCTACGCACCTTCTGTTGGTAAGACTGGGGCCGCACTTTACAGTGTGTGTGTGTGTGTGTGCTTTGGGGTGTAAGTGTTGGGTGTGTGTGAAATAGTCTCCTGTAGAACGTGAGTTCCCAGGACTGTTACTGACTTTCCTGGAGCGAGCAGGAGGAGAATGACGAGCTGAGAGGGTCATCCTGACGGCAGAATGAAGAGGAAAGGGCTTGGCTGGCTCTTGTGACGATCCGGGCACATTGGAAACGAGCTTGTCTTGCTCGTCCTTCTCCCTCCATCTCCCTCACCCCCTACGTCTCCCTCTCCCTCTCCCGTGTGTGTGTGTGCCAGCAGGGGGGGGGGGGGGTAGATGTGGTGCTCCTCTCCAGAAGTGTGAGTGATACTAACTTCTGATGTTGTGGCAGGTTACCAGAGGAGCAGAGAGGCAGTGGCTAACTTCTACAGCTGTCCCCAGGCCCCTCTGGAGGCTGAGGTACAACACTGCCTCATTTCTGTCACTCTAAAAACACTCTTTGAGCCTTACTATTCTCTGTCATTCCCCACACTCAGTCTTACTATTCTCTGTCTTTCTCCACACTCAGTCTTTTCGTCGGGATTCACAACGAGTAAAAGAGGATAATCACTCATCCTCCCTCTGTTCTCTACCCCCAACTCCCTCCCATGTAGGATGTGATCCTGACCAGTGGCTGCAGCCAGGCTATAGATCTGGCCATCAGTGTCCTGTGTAACCCAGGCGACAACATCCTTGTCCCCTGCCCCGGCTTCTCTCTCTACAAGACCCTGGCTGTGTCTCTGGGCATTCAGGTCAAGCTGTACAACCTGCTGGTGAGGAGCTCTGGGGGCAGGAGGGCACGAAGGGAGGGAGGTGTGGGCTAGGCGGAGGAGGAGAAGGGGCCCTCCGCAGGGTGAGTGAAGGGGTTAAGGTTCATGGTGAGAGCTGGGGTCTGCTTGCAGTGGCGACGCTTCAACGTCACAACACACCTGTTGCTAGTCAATCCCAGTCGGAACCAGTTTCACACCCACCATACACGCGCACGCACATGCAGGCAGGAAAGCAGGCTGTGGTGCGTCTGTCCTGACCACGGTGTGTCTGTCTCTTGGCAGCCAGAGAAGTCTTGGGAGATTGATCTGCAGCACCTCGAGAGTCTGGTGGACGATAGGACAGCCTGTGTCATCGTCAATAACCCCTCCAACCCCTGTGGGTCTGTCTACAGCAAGGAGCACCTGCAGGGCACCCTCTCAGGTGAGCCTCTCATCCTGGTCCTGCTTGTCTCAGGTTTGACCTGAGCTCACACAGCTGTAATACTTTGGGCTAACTGAGCGTGCTATTCCTTCCTCTTCCTAGTGGCCTCCAGACATAGAATCCCAATCCTGGCTGACGAGATCTATGGGGATATGGTGAGTTCACCCTCATGTACACAACCAAGCTGGACACTCCACATTCGATGCCTTCGATTTATCTGTCCTTCTTGCCGAGTGGTAGCACAGACGGAACTGTCCGTGTGTCTTAAGAGGGTCAAATCAAGTTCACCTGAAGTAGTTGATGGTCAACAGGTTAAGACTTTGACTTGTGGAATTAAACAGGATGTGGGGTTTGCAGGTAATGCCACCCCAAAGTGCATATACATCCATGAACAAAATAAATAATAATAGACCAAAGGGTAATAAACAGAGTGTGCAGTAGAGTTGGTTAAGTAGAGGCTGGAGGGAGAAGCAGGGTTCTGGGGTCAATAGAATCACGTCACTGCTGAGCAGCAGGGCAGCCCGGCCGGGTGGGTGAGCGCTGGCTGGGCCTCCTGTAACACCAACGAGGCACATTCTTTTTGCCCTGCAGCGTCTGACTGATGGATGGGGAGGTTCTCTGTCCCCGGCTCAGGGCTGGCCTACGTGTCCAGGGCTCGGTCCCGACACTACCACATCAGCACTGGGAGGATTAAGGGTGGCATGGCTCTGAATGGGGGGGGGGGGAGGGGGCGAGGGGGGGGAGGTGGGGTCACAGCACTGGGGTCAGCCAGGGCAAGTGGAGGATGAGGTGAGAGAGGTGAGAGCCACCCCTGTACAATACAGCATCAACACTTTACAATGAGCACCTATGCAGAGCCCATGCAAATTCGACTCATTGGGCCCTTTGTCCTGACCGTAAACTGCAATGTAACAGAGCAGTTGCATAGTAGGCGCAATCTTCTTCTCTTTATTGTCTGTGGAATCCAATCCATAGGGAAGTTATCATTATGAACAAACAGGGTTATGGGAGGTTTTGTGTAGGGTGACGGGGTGTTTCGTAACAGGGTGATGGGATGTTTTTTACAGGGTTATGGGCGGTTTCGTGTAGGGTGACGGGGTGTTTCGTAACAGGGTGATGGGATGTTTTTTACAGGGTTATGGGCGGTTTCGTGTAGGGTGACGGGGTGTTTCGTAACAGGGTGATGGGAAGTTTTGTAACAGGGCGAGGGGAACATTCATTCTGAATAAAGGGGTGTTTTGCACAAGGTGAAGAAGTGTTTTGTACAGGATAAAGGCAGTGTTTCCGTCAGGAGTCTTTTGCCTTGTGATGAGTGCAGATGGAGATAGCCGCAGCGAGTGGAGCTGGGTGGGTCATTAGGGCCGCTGAGGCGCCCTGTATGCCTACACCACTGTGTAACATGAACGCACCAGAATGACTCGGCAGTTTTGAACACACATGTTTGTGGTTAATGCAGATGTGAGGGTGTAGCGCCAGGGAGGGGGGGGTGAGGGGGGGTGAGGGGGGTGAGGGGGGGGTGGGAGGGGGGGGTGAGGGGGGGTGGGAGGGGGGTGGGAGGGGGGGTGAGGGGGGGTGAGGGGGGGTGGGAGGGGTGGCAGGGGGGTGGGAGTCTTTCTAACCACATGTTGCCTGCAGTGGGGGTGCTGTTTCTGGAGTGTGTGGAGGCGAGATGACTCTGGCCCAGGTCTGTGTGTCTGCGACAGTCTGGAAAACAACAGACTCTTACCTTACAGTATGCCTCCCCCTTTCTCTCCCTTTCTTTGAGGAAAGTTCGAAAAACATTGCAACCACACGTGTCACGCAAGCTGAGGCCAAGCAGAGCCAAGTTGCTATGCGTGTGAGAGAGATCTGAGGCTATATCTACACATGTCCCTTCTGAACTGTCAGTCATTCCCCACCAGCCAATCGGAGGTGGGGTGTTTCCCCCCACCCGACGTGAAGAGCTTTAATGAAAGCCATCTTACTGTAGTTACTATTCCCGCTCTCTCCTCCATTGGCTCCCTCTCTCTCTCTCTCTCTCTCTCTCTCTCTCTCTCTCTCTCTCTCTCTCTGTCTCTCTCTCTCTCTCTCTCTCTCTCTCTCCCTCTCTCCCTCTCTCCCTCTCTCTCTCTCTGTCTCTCTCTCTGTCTCTCTCTCTCTCTCTCTCTCTCCCTACCACTCTCTCTCTCCTTCTTCCCCCCCTCTCCCTTTCTCTCTCTCTTCCAGATGCTCAAAGCTTTTTCACTCTTTCTTTTTCTTCTCTCTTATTTATTCCTGTTTTTCTCGGGGACTCTGGGTTTTGTGGGACTTTATTTGCATTTTTCCCTTTTCTTTTTCTGTTGCATCTCAAAAGACTTCCATCTACAAATGTTTCCAATCAGTAATTTACCATTGTGTTACATATGCCTCCATCCAGCAACATACAAATACTGCATGTTGCCAGAAGTGCATAGTATTTCAGAATTTATTGCTAAGAAACCTTGTATTTTACCACAGTGCAACAATAACATCCATTTCACTGCAATAGTAGTCTACAGTGGAACAATGCAGTCCAACAAAAACAGCATCAGATCTCAAATGCAGCATCGTAATGAAAACCTTGATTATTGTTCAGATCAGATCATTTTCCCCAGTCAAAACCCTAAGGTTCATCTCTGGTTTCTCATCTTTTCCACAAAAAACGTCCGCAAAAACCGACGGCTCATATGAACATCGCATAAAGTGATGGACATACGAGTCTATATGTGGTGTCTTATAATGAGAGTGTGTACCCCCCCCTCACGCAGGTGTTCCCCGGATGCCCCTCCCACTCGCTGGCGTCCCTGAGCAGTGACGTCCCTGTGCTGGCGTGCGGCGGCCTGGCTAAGCGCTGGCTCGTCCCAGGGTGGCGTCTGGGCTGGATCCTCATCCACGACCGCAACAACATTTTTGGATCGGAGGTACCTGTGTTACGCAACTGCACTGGACCAGATCACACACGTGGGACTTAATAATCCCCAGTAACTCATGTTCATGTTGAATGTTAACATTGACTGAAGCATGTTTGGAGAAATATATGATTCTTTAGACTGATGTTATACAAATCGGAGACCTCAGACTAATGTTATAACACAAAGTTATGGTATACACATAACCTCCAACTACTGTTATTGACATATCTCCTGCTTCTATATAACTTATATATCCACCTCCTCTGCCCCACTCCTCTGCTTCTTCTCTCCTTCCCTGCTCCCCTTTCCAGATTCGCCAGGGTCTCGTCAAGCTCAGCCAGAGGATCTTGGGTGCCTGCACCATCGTCCAGGGGGCGCTAGAGAGCATCCTCAACGACACCCCCAAGTCCTTCTATCACAGAACCATCAGCTTCCTCAAGGTGAGGTTCTACCACCTCCAGTGCAGCTCCAGGGTGTTAGCAAAGGACCGGGCCCTCCGTGCACACCGCACTACCACAGTCAACGAGGCGTTTCAGCGTCGACACGAATTATTTCGTGCATATTTGGCTTTAGAAAAAAGGGAACAAAAGGTTGTGTTGGAATGAGAGGGTCTGTGTGCGGTGGAGTAATGACTTGCTGATGTGTATCTGTCTCGTTTCCTTCTCAGTCCAACTCTGAGCTGTGTTTCTCTGAGCTAAGCACAGTGCCCGGCCTGACTCCCATCATGCCCTCTGGAGCCATGTACCTCATGGTGAGCTGAACTGCCTGCCCCCACACCACAGTCTAAACACACGTCTGTTTGGGTTTATTTAGACAGACACGGTGGATGTCTCTCACTGTCGTGTGTGCGTGTGTGTGTGCGTGTGTTCCTAGGTGGGAATCGACATGGAGCACTTCCCGGGGTTTCAGAATGATGTGGACTTCACAGAATCTCTGGTGACTGAGCAGTCTGTGTTCTGTCTGCCAGCGTCGGTGAGGAACATGAATGATGCATTTATTCTTTCCATCCATCCATCCATCAATCAATTCATTTACTCATTCATTCACTCATCCCTCATTAAGTTTGTCGGCCTATCCATCCCTCCCTCCCTCCCTCCTTCCTTCCTTCCTTCCTTCCTTCCTTCCTTCCTTCCTTCCTTCCTTCCTTCTTTCCTTCCTTCCTTCCTTCCTTCCTTCCTTCCTTCCTTCCTCTTCTAGGCGTTTGAGTACCCTAACTACTTCCGCATTGTGGTCACGGTACCGGAAGAGATGATGGTGGAGGCGTGTGCTCGGATCAGAGAATTCTGCCAGCGCCACTACCGGCCCAGCAGCCAAGACAGCAACGAGCTCGACCAATGATAGAGGGGGGAGGGGCTTAGATGAAAAACAGAGATGGGGAGGAGAGAAAAAGAGAGAGGAAAGAAAAAGAGGATGAAGGGCAAAACTAGAGAGAATGGGTCTCTTAGAGGCAGGGGTGAAGTGGCCTCTAGACACTGACCTGGGATCCAATTTAAATATACTACTAACAGTCATGAGATGGGGATGAGAGGGTAGACTGTGCCTGGATCAGTTTCTACAGGCTACTTCAACCCTGAGCTTATAGACACAGAGAGAAATAGACAATAAGCAACAGAATGAGAAAAAAAGGAGACCAGGATTGAAAGGAGGATAAGGGAGGGAGGGGAAAATGGTCAACATATGATGTTGAACGGTGGAAAGAGAGTCTGTAGAGATGCCATGAAGTAGCCATGGTCTATGACCGTTAAGAACCCCTTGAGTTAACCAGATATTTATATATTTTATATGGCCGTCTTATGGTTACTTTTAAGAAGGGACATGTTTTTTTTATTACTGTGTAACCATGATTAGACAAAGGGTTGAGTTTAACTTATCTAGGAAACAGAATAACAGTAAGAACCATCTACACCGCGTTTATCAAATGTCTAGTTACTCTTTCCTGCATGTGTAGAGTTAGAACTCTGTTAGAATGCATGCTCAGCCACTTAGACCACCCTTTCCATTTTTAATATATATGTACATTGTATATCTACTTTTTAATCTTAATGTGTATCATCTTTTTTTTTTTTACTGTCATGTAAAACACTTATTTAAACCAAATTAAAACCTTTGACAAAAGCTCAACGTGTTTGTCATTCAATGTTTAAGAGGTTTGTTTGTACTGCCATCTTCTGGTAACAGTCTGCAGTGCAGTGTCTGTCTAACAGTACTGTCTGAATGTTGCTGACTTTTCAGCATGGCCCAAAACCTTGTTGGTGTATGTGTGTGTGTGTATGTGTGTCTATTTCAACCTTGAAGAAAGTGACCTTTCAACACATTGTCTCTTTACGAGGGCCCTGAGTTACTGTGTATGTGTAAATACACAACAGAGGACAGAACTCCATATACTGGTAAATGATTAACCAAGAAAGAGGGTGGGTGAGAGAAATAAGGAGAGAGAGTCGTGTAGAAGGAGGGAGAAAGAGAGAGAGAAAGGAAGGAAGGAAGGGGGACGGAGAGTGATAGAGGAGTGGAGAGAGAGAGAGAGAGAGAGGGAGAGAGAGAGAGAGAGAGAGAGAGAGAGAGAGAGAGAGAGAGAGAGAGAGAGAGAGAGAAAGAGAGAGAGAGAGAAAGAGAGAGAGAGAGAGAGAGAGAGAGAGAGAGAGAGAGAGAGAGAGAGAGAGAGAGAGAGAGAGAGAGAGAGAGAGAGAGAGAGTAATAAAGGGAGTGTATGTTGTAAAAGGGAAACTAGAGAGCATGCTGACTAGGGGAAAAGGAAGAGGACAGTTTGGGTCCGTGTGACTGTTTGTGAAGTGTGGAAGTTTCTCTCTCTCTCCCCTGGCTAAGTAAACACACATAATGGAGGAAGACACCGGTGTTGTCACGACGATAGAACTCAATGACAGCACGCGCATGCCCCTCTTGGGTCTAGGAACATGGAAGGTACTCACTCTATCTCTTTTAATCCCCCTGTTGCTGCTTTCCTTTCCATTCATCCGTCACTCCTTTCCTCTTTCCTCTTTCTGTCTCTCAGACAGTTTTGCACTAACTTCGAAACAGGCCTGAACCACAAAAGGGTTTGGCTGTTCTATTGTTTTGTCTATTGCTTTGGTGTAAAGGAACCCAAACACCACGCGTGTACAAAGTAAACAACACCTGCGATAATCGGGAGAACGTGTACTCCACTATGCTTTGGTCTGAGATGCATCTGATGGAGACAGTCCTCCCCTGTACCCTGCCCTGTCTGCCTCCACTGTGGGTTCCAGACCAGCAGTTCTGCAGTGTTCCAGGGAGCTGTGGAGGCAGCCATTGCAGCAGGTTACCGCCACATTGACACGGCCTACATGTACAGGAACGAGGTGGAGATCGGCAGAGCGCTTCGTGCCAAGATGCAACAGAGTGTCATTCGCCGTCAAGACATGTACATCGTCAGCAAGGTGAGAAAGGGACCACGACGACACCAACGTTTACTTCTCCTAGTTCAGGAGTGGAAAGAACTCCTCTTTGCTGAAGGGCCTCTCATTCCTTTCCCTGAAGTCACAAATTTACTGAGTTCAAGTGTCCATGAAGACCCATCCTTAGATCCTTTGTTCCCTGGTCATGTAGCTGTGGTCCACCCACCACGCTCCCGAGGACATCCCCGTCTGCCTGAACCAATCACTGAGCGACCTGCAGCTGGAGCAGCTGGACCTCTACCTGATGCACTTCCCTGTAGGCATCCAGGTGAGTAAAGCAAGAGAGGGGATCTGGAACAGGAACCAGTTAGAGCCCGTAGGAATCAGATTCAAGGCAGACAGATCAGTTCTGTTCCAAACTGTGGCATGATCATTTGGTCATTGTTTTTTCTCTGTCTCCACTAGAAAGTAGGTGATGAGCTGTATCCCATGAAGGATGGCCAGATTCTGAGCAGTGATGTTGACTATGTGGATGTTTGGAGGGTCAGGACAATGCTGCTCTCTCTCTCTCTCTCTCTCTCTCTCTCTCTCTCTTTCTCTCTCCAACACAACACGCAACATCCAATGAGAGCATTGAGCGTTTGGTGCCACGAGATGTTTCACGTGACTGTGTGTTGTATCTTCTAGGGAATGGAGGCTTTGAAGTCCTCAGGCAAGGTGAAGAGCATCGGCGTGTCCAACTTCAATATCCTCCAGCTGGAGAGGTTACTTGATTTGACCAAGATCCCCCCAGCAGTCAACCAGGTGCTGAACCTATTTTTCATCCCCGAAATTCAAACTAGCAACTAGCTCTCTTCCACGAGCCCAGAGAGCTTTAAAGGTTAACGTGGCACCACTCTCCTTCTACTCATCTCCCTCCAAGCCAATGAGGTCTGAGCAAGGGTTTAACCTTGGAGAGTCATGTTCCACCTTACGTGTCCTCTAGGTGGAGCTACACCCCTACCTGGTCCAGTCTGACCTGGTGGAGTTCTGTAAGTCCAGGAACATCGCCCTTACAGCCTACAGTCCCTTTGGATCCCCTGGCAGAGCCAAAGAGCTGTGAGTCAGTCCTGCCGCATTCCTATTATATCCACATCTGGTGACATAGCTCATCAAGATCATATTTTGCCTGCCTGCTTGCATGTCCGCGTGCCTGTCTGTCTCCACGTCTCCCCGTGTGCCTGCCTGCCTGCCTGCCTGTCTCCTTCCCAGTCATCGTGGAGCTACAGACCCCCAGAAGCTTCTAGAAGATCCTGTGGTTGGTGAGATTGCAAAGGCACACAGACGAACCCCGGCTCAGGTCAGTGCCACAGTGTGCTGCAATGTGCGTTTATGTACATAAGCATATCTGTGTGTATGTCTCACGTGCTCCCAAGGAGTAAATATATGTTTTGCATGTGTCACGTCTGTTCTGTGCCTAAGGCCTATTTATTTAAGGAGTGTGTTTGTCTCAGGTGCTGCTGAGGTACCAGGTACAACAAGGTATTGCAGTCATCCCCAAGAGTATTAAACCCAATCACCTTCTGGAAAACACCAAGGTTAAACACTCTCTCCCTATCTCTCTCTACCTCTCTCGCTCAAACTCTTTATCGCTCTTTAACTCACTCTTTTCTATTTTCTCAGCCACTCCCTTAGTATATCTTGACCATTTCCTCATCTGCTCTACGACAGTGTATTGCTCACACATAGCAGAGCTCACAACAGTTCAAACTTTACACCTGAGTTCCATAACTACTTTATATTTATTGCATATATTGAAGTGTTTATAAATATTGCATTGTCCTCACTAGCTAAAGAAAATCAAAACATCTGGAAACCTGTACTGACTGTTGATTGATGACACTGTGCTGTACTGTAGTTCCATCTTGTAATGAAGAGTGAGGTCAACTTTAATGTTTATTTGCAGATTTTTGGTTGGTCTCTGAGCCAGGAGGATATGACATCACTGAGGGAGCTAGACCGAGGCTGGAAGGCCTGTGTCATTGACTCGTAAGACAGCCTTTCACATTTACAGGCACCAACCAAACAATAGCATGTTTTACTGCTGATCCTGAACAAAGCTGACCGTTATTCCGCTGTGTAGTGATGTCTGCTGTAGCACCACAGCAGTCTAACTTTTTTTTTTTTGCACTTCAGCCTGAAGTGTCATCCATACTACCCCTTTGAATGACTAGAGCCTCAGAGAGCAAGCACAGAAGACCTGGACCAGGGGACCTGGAGACCAGGGGACCTGGACCAGGGGACAGGACCCTAGGAAACCATGAGTCCAGGGGGAAATAACAGGATTATCTAACTCACTGGTGCTATAGCGACATGTCTAACTGTTTGTTTGCGTTCATCTGAAACCACGTCAGTGAGTCCCAATGTGAAGTTAGAGAGATGCAGTGTTTTTGTCTGTCTGCTTGTAGTGCTGAGAGGGATGAGTGAGTTGACACTATGGAAGAGTCTGTGATTTATTAGTTGCATGTTATTAGTAAAATGTGTTGTTTCACAAATGTAAAAAGTTATTTTTAAGAAAATGAACTATGAAAAAATAAACTTGTGATATCACTGATTATTATGACCAGGTGTTTGAGTATTTGATTGACATTTAAGAAAAAAAAAAAATATATATATATATATATAAACATACAAAAGTAGAGGTGGGATCTGAAAAACTATAGGACCCTAAATTAAATCTTTTGTTTGCTGAAGCTTCTGAGTTTCTTGATGTTGCAGTGGTGGGATTCTGTTAAATACCTGGGAAAACAGGTATAGCATGGCATAACACCATGACGAAGCATTCTGCTCATACATTCAATGACTGAATGACTTCAACCCCAGATCGGAGGATTCTGTGTTCTGAGTACGAGAGGGATCCCAACATGGAAAAACCTTAAGATGAAAGGTTTTTATTATATTTAGTTTGAATTAATGTGATAAACACATTTTAACAATAAAGTAGAAAGGCATAGTTCTGAAAACAAGTCTTACCCACGTCGATGACGATACAAATAATTCAAACGCAAACTACAACATTCAGTGTTATAAAGCAGCTATAATTGGCATTGTGTAACAGGTTATACTAACAGTAGTTGTGAAGCAGACAGACCAGGCCTATTGGAAGGGTCTCAACAACACCGCTGATGAAAGCAGACCAGTACAGAACACTTGTGCTTAAGGAGACGTGGCACATGTGAAGATATCTAACCCCTCACCTGTCCACAGACCCAACATGAAACACTTCAGACAATCAGCATGTTCAGAATCAGAGTGACAGAATTTGTACATAATCACACGTCCAGTACAGAACCTAGGATGAGATTTCATTGGAAGGTTCTTGGAAAGAAGGGGACGTTCTGTCCATAGAACCAGAACAATCCTGGTTATGTTCTTCACTGGCAGGTGTGGCCATTCCAGACCTGTGGCCTAGAGTCTGCATGTTCCTCCAGTAACAGAGTAGTAAAATACTAAATGATAACACCATATGGTAAATATTCCCACGTATACATTGTGCTTTCATTGACCTTGACATGACAGTACTTCAGAGTTTTAGGTGTGTGTTCGGACCTTTGGATGTTGATGATTCCACATCACACAGGACTGTCCACATGGCAACCAAGGCTTTCTTCTCCCAACGTCATCTCTTAGGTGGGAAGCCGTCGACCTTTGACCTTCTGTCCCGTCTTTTTCCTGTCGGGCGTTCCAGCAGGCGGGGGCTTCACAGTACACACGCAGGCCGACGCCCCTGCGATGCGTTTGGGCAGGTCCGGCCCCCGCTCCCACTGGCCCTTGTCCGGGTCGAACACCTGCGTGGACCTGGAGAACACCATGTTCTCCCAGCTGTACCCTCCCAGGATGTAGATCCGCCCCCCCCACACCCCTGCCCCCGCCTCGCTGTTGGGCTGCAGCAGGGGTGCCACGCGTGTCCACTGCTCGCTACGTGGGTCAAACGCCTCCACCGCCAGGATGTCGAAGCGCTCGGCGCTCTCCTCGTGGTCGTTGCTTCCCCCGATGGCGTAGATGAGGTGGCGCAGGGAGGCCATGCAGTGCCAGCCCCGCGCCGACGCCATGGGAGGACGTTCTGCCCACATGTCGCCGCCGCCTCCTCCAGGGTCGTAGCTCAGGACCTCTCGACGATACGGGCCGATCTGGTAGTCGTGACCGCCGGATATGTAGACCATGCCTTGGTGCACGGTGCCAGCATGGCCATAGGTGAACCTGGAGGAGGGAGATGTGGAGGGGTGGAGGGCGGGGGAGAGGAGACGTGAGGAGTCTTTAAAGACTTTAGAAACAGGATGCTAGGTTACTAGGCTGTGAATGCTTGTAGGAGCAGGCTCCTAGGTTTGCCGATCCTGGGTTGTGGATGTTAGGTTGAGGACATTTGGTTGTGGATGCTAGGTTAAAGATGCTAGGTTGTGTCTGCAAGATTATTGGATGCTAGGTTATGGATGCTAGTTTTAAGATGCTAGGTTGTGTTTGCAAGATTATTGGATGCTAAGTTGTGGATGCTCGGTTTAAGATGCTAGGTTAAAGATGCTAGGTTAAAGATGCTAGGTTAAAGATGCTAGGTTAAAGATGCTAGGTTAAAGATGCTAGGTTAAAGATGCCAGGTTGTGTTTGCAAGATTATTGGATACCAGGTTGTGGATGCTAGGTTAAAGATGCTACGTTGTGTTTGCAAGATTATTGGATACTAGGTTGTGGATGCTAGGTTAAAGATGCTAGGTTGTGAGTGGGTGTGCTGACCTGGGCAGGCTAGCTACGTAGCTCCAGCAGTCCTGAGCAGGGTGGTACACCTCCACAGAGGAGAGAGCTCCACTGTCGTTCCTCCCCCCAACAGCCACCAGGCACTCCCCAACTGCGTCCAGGAAGAAGTCCACACGACTCTGGTTCATGGAAGCACCCTGAGGGGGTAGAGGGGGGGTCACTCCAGACACTACACTACAGCGACGTAATTCAGAACTGCTTTAGAAAGTCATAATAAGTGGTATAATACGTTGAATGCCAAAAAAAAAGAGGAAAAGATGAGAAACAAAAGGGAGCCATGTCTGTTTACTTTGGTCCACTGGTTGTCACAGGGATTATAGCGGTACAGCAGGTTACAGGCGGCGTCCCCTCCGTTGTCCCGAGACGAGCTCCCCCCCGCAGTGTAGATGAACCCCCCCAGCACGGCCAGGCAGTGGTGGCTTCTCTGGGCCGGCAGCTGGGTTTCCACCCCCCACCCCCCAGCCTCCCCGTCCAACCAGCACACGTCTGCGCTCAGCTCCTCGCCGCGCTCCGACACCTCCCCCCCCACCAGCAGGAGGCGCTCCACCCCGCCCCTCAGAGCGGTGCGGCCCGTCTGGAGGAGGGGCTGGGCGCTGGGCCGGGCGTGGTAGCTCTGAGCCTCATCCACCAGGGCCTGGCACCCGGCCTCTCCGGGCAGGAGGGCCTGCAGGGCGGGCAGCACGCGCTCCGTCAGCTCAGCCGTGGGCATCAGCGGGAAGCGGATGTGGGAGAGCAGGTGGCGAGCGTGGGTGTGGCGTGTGGGGGTCTGGCTCAGCCACTGGAGGGCGGCCTGGAGCAGCGCCTGCTCACTGTCGTGCTGCACCTGACAGGGGAGGACATTTACTGTGACACCAAGCATGAGGACTAACTCAGATACATCATCTAAAATGCTTTTCAAAGTTCAAATCCAGACACAGATTAAGACTAGTCTTCCTTTCAACTGGTCCTTTCCATAAAACATTTTTTTCATGGTACACAAGGCTATTCTGGGAATGGCTTGCCTGCTTCTGATCCCACTGTAGTATAATCCCATTGTGAACCTCACCTGCTCACTGGCCAGGTAGACGGTCAGCTTGTGCACAGGGAGGTCCCGCAGGAAGTGAGGGGTAAAGGAGAGGGTGGCGAAGCGCTGGAGGATGAAGTGGTCGATGTAGAGGTCGAGGCGCTGCAGGCTGTACAGCTGGGCCAGCTGCTGGAGGTACAGGAAGTTGTCCTCACTCACTTCCTGCTCCAAATACTGGCAGCAGAAGTCCACCACACGCCACACCTGAGACAACACCCCCCTGTTACTACTGGTTTTACTATGGGAAGACAACACTGTATTACTACTGGTTTTACAGACTCTTCATTGGTTGCACAATAAGTGGAAAAATACAGACACTGTGTTTGAGACCAACTTTCTCATGCAGAGCATGTGATGTCATTAACAGGCTTTCTCACATACTGTAAATGTACATGAGACAAAGTAGCTGGCCTGCAGTCATCATGTGTTGACCTACACAAAGTAGCAAGCTAGTGTGCAGGAAAAAGTTGATGTGTTGCTTGGCAACAGTCCAGTCCCAGTCCAATTGCAGAACTATGTGTTGGTGGATCCAAATAAAGGATTCAATAAACAAACAAATGTTGTTGGTTATTAATATGAACTCATATATGGCGGTTGTAGAACTGTTGTATAAAAACAATATCACACTCAGAGTTGAGCTTTAATATTGAAAATCACAGCCGTTAGCCAAAGTATAACAGGACTCAGTATATCAGCACTCAATCTCAGGTGTTGTTGCTTAAGGAGAAAACTAAAACGACCAAAACCTGAAGCAGATGAGCCGTCTCCAGGACGTAGTCGATGTTGCCACCGTCCAATAGCAGCTCTCCGCTGTACAGGAAGTCGACCACGGCCTTGAGGCCGATGTACGAGGCGCCCACAAGCTCCACCTACCGAGGCAAGGGGGAGGCGACATGAGTTCCTTGGCGACCCATAGGAAAGGAAAAGTTCAATTAAGTTCTCTTCTTTATCTGATGTTCTTCTCCTAGACACAAATGAGTTCTACTTAACACCAATTTCAGATTTAATTTATTTTGTTATGTTTCTGAAATGTAGCTCCTAAGAAACAACCTCAGGTTTAGCTATATTTAAGAAAAATGTAAGATTTATTACATTTCTGAGAGAGCTTGGAGGATTACACAACCACAGTAGTCTCCTTCTCCGAGCCTCACCTCGGCCTGGTGCTCCTCCCTCATGGCCAGGGTGAACATGGCGTGGAAGTAGGAGCTGGCCACGGCCAGCACCGCTCGGTGGGCCGCGACTCGCTGCTCGTCGGCCAGCAGCACCACGTCACATAGTTGGCCGCTCTCTCGCTGGTCGTTCAGACCCTGCAGAATCACGCTCGCCTGCTCCACCCAGCGGTACACCTGGGGGGAGACACACACAAACGGACACAGACAGCGATACACACAGACAGGGACACACACACAGACGTACACAAAGAAGGCACACACACAGAAAAACACAGACACACGTGAATGATGAAAAATGAATGACTAAGCCTTCCCAGTTACCTCCACCAATGAGGAAAGACATGGTGTAACAGGAAGTCCTGCTGAAGATTATTATTTGAATGACAACCCAGCAGTAGAGTGATGTCTGCAGTGTGTGTGTCAGCACAGTGAAGAAAACTGTGAGCCTTGGTGACACTGACCTTGGAGGATTCACTAATCCGCTGGGGCCGTGAGACAAGGCCCTGTCTACCATTGTCCATTGTGTCTCAGCAACAACTAGCTTCTTGCCAAAAGAGCTGTCTTCCTCTTGTCCATTGTGCTCTCTTGGTCAGCTGAAGGGCAGAGCACACACACGCAGCCGCACACAGTGTGTGTGTGTGTGGATGGTGGCTGAAGCTAAGTTTAGCCACTCTCACGTTTAACTCAGTGTAACATCTTCATACAACGACAAGCGCACATAAAACACACGACTAGCTAACAAGTGTAGTCTGAACATTACATCGGTAACTTGCTACAATACATGGCAACAGCATCAGTTATGTTGACACATCTCAGTCACGACCTAGGCTAAACAACAAACTCTTGCTCGACAACCATCACAATGGCCTCCGTCATTAATAGTCCATTGTACAGTCCATATTTACCACTGCATTTTCCGCATTTTAGACAAATATTTCTTATTGAAAGGCAGTTTAGAATGTTCTGTTTATTCGCAGGACCTCATACCGGAAGACAGCCTATGAATTCAACCAATCACAATTCAACCAAACAAGAGAGGTTGGATTGAGTTTGGGATGCATTCAAGACCTGCAATGTTTAAACACTGCCAGTTCCAATGCCTGCTGACAACACAAATTGCATGAGGACAGCTTTATTAAACATTTTTTCAAGGACAAGTTCACTGGTCACTTGTTGTATTGTTGGTGTACACTTATTATTATTGTTCAAGGCCATATGTGACATTACCTTAAGATTAGAATTGTTGCATCTCTCTTACACACACTGACCTACCCAAGACAACAACTCAATCAATTCCTTTGTCTTGGCAAGTGATTACTTAAAGAGACAATTGGGAACAATTATGGATAACCTGACAACACCTGCGGCTTGTAGCCTATGGTGCAGTACACACGCAGGCTATTGTTCTCAATTTGACCGCACTGGACGCTTCCGACCACAAGGTGGCGCAATAACCCAGATCATCGGTAACAATAGAAAAGGGTGGATTTAAATTAACTGAATCCCTCTTTTGGCCATTGGGAGGAGGTGAATCCTGCGTCTAGGGACTTGCTCTATTACGGCAACCTGATTGAGAAACATCACCACCGCCCATAAACCCGACAATAGGAAATGAATCGAGTCGCGAAAAGAGTCGCTTTATTTCGATAACTGAGAAAGGAGACACCAGGCTCGGCGCACTACCCCTTTCCTTAGCGCACGCTCAATTATTTCCGTGTGGCTCGTGATATCAGTGGGTAGCACTGCCACTCCATTGTATAACTCTAGTTGTGCTGCTTTTGAATACCAGGAGGGCTGCTCACTCTGCCGAACAGGATACCTTAGACTTCGAGTTTTTGTTCTGCTGCGCTCTCTCCTCGGCTGTCTATTGCGTCCATCCAAAATGGCAACACGAATCGATAAAGAGGCTTGCAGAGAAGCTTATAACCTCGTCAGAGACGATAACACGGAGATAAACTGGTGAGTTCTAATTCCTTGTGTATTGTGCTTGCGGTGGATAAAGGCGGGGAGTTACTAGGTTGGCAAATCAGAGATTACAGATTACACGGTGATTAGTTATATTAGGAAAATGCGCGTTTCATTCATTCACCCTACATTTTTTTCTCTAATCTCTGTACTGGGCGTTTTAGGCTGCCCCGTTGTGGTCAGAGAGTAATAATTTGAGCCAGCGGGGCATGAATAATTTCCTTTGTCTCGCCAAGTGGGTACAGTAGTGACACGTAGGTATATGTTGACTCAAACCCGACACCTTAGCTGGCTCACATTCGCCTCATAGGGTAATCATTGATTCATTGTCACAGTCACATCCGAGATGTCAGACCCCGCATCAACGAGATACCAGATTGTCACTGGGAGAGCGCGAGCTCCTATAAGTGGGATCATCTCATCTGGGCTTGTTGTTTTCGAAATGTCAGCAGCTCGGATCGATGTAATCCACTGCATCTTTCTTGTCTTTACAGGGCTGGGTTCAAATACGAGGGCTCAATGATTGTGCCAGCAGGCCACGGCACGGACTATGAAGAATTCAAGAGCCTGTGCACAGGTAGGGGCAGAGCCTCGTCATTCATTTGCTGCCACAGTGGGTGTCAAACTGACTGCAGCGTTCATGCGTGCCAATGGTAGAATTTACCTGGACCTAGGTCTTAAACTATTGTTTCACGTGTTGCCCGTTGGTGATGGACTCTTAGATATGGTGAGCTACAAACTAAATGAGCATGTCAATGTGTACTGCTTTAAACCTGCCACCCCTCGTTACTGGTGTGCTTCCTAGTTCCTGCTTTTTATAGCCTACTATGTCACAGAGCGGTAATCTTTAAGACTCTGATTTCATTGGTTGTCACTTCACCAGGAAGTAGCCCACTGCGTCTTAGGCTACTAACTGGTGACAGGTCTCCTAGATTTTAGGTGGACGGCAAATAAACATTCTAATGGGTTGCAATTATTTCCGAGTTTTGTAGTGAGCTCAAGTTAACACCGATGGCCAAGGTCACCGCTTACTATCTCTGTATTACTAGAAATATTTCTCACCTCCGATGATAAGCGTCACCTTCCTCTCTCCATCTCTCTCTCTCTTCCTTTTCAACTCGTGTGTTGGGCGTGGCGCGCAACTCATGGTGCGCGTTTTCAGTGTTGCCCAGGGCTGCACTTAAGGCTGAGGGCGCGAATTCCGATGTTGAAATACGTGATGCATATCCTAAACTGAACCAGTGCTATCCAGGTAACATAAGAAAACACGCAACTTTTACAGAGAGCATAGCTGGAGTGGAAGAGAGGACAAAGGCCCCTTTGGTATTACTGCAGTAATCCTATCACAAATATTTAATTTCACTACTTGCAATGTTTTCTTCTCTGGGACCAATTTTGGGCACTAATTCAAAGATGGGAAATATGCTTTAAGGATTGAAATCAGTTTCTCTCCTCCTCCTCTCCCTCGCTCTTTTCGCTGCCTCATCATCCTCTTAGTTTTCTTGGGGTTGCTCTGTCAGCACAGTCAGAAGGGAAGAGACACACTCGGAAGACTCAGAGAGGAAGTGAGACGTGTGGCCGTGCTGCGAACAGACACTTCCTCATACCTCACTTCCTCACACTCACACTCACCTCCCCCCTAGATGTACACAGGTCACAAACGGCACAATACCCTGAAGAAAAACATGTAATTGAGTGTCATACTCTGTTTGTGTTCCAAAGTCAGAGGTGTGTGTGTGTGTGTGTGTGTGTGAGAGACTACAAAAAGGGAGGGAGGTGTGTGTGGTTCAGTAGTAAGTCAGCTGACTGGTGTGTGGTGCTGTTAGGATAGTGTTGAGACCAGCGCTGGCCTTTGTAGCCAGGCTGATCAAACATGTATCAATGGCTGGTGTTAACGCACAACCGAGTGCCCTGATATCTGATAGAGCAGGGAGATTTCTGGACCATCCCCCAGGAAATCTTTATCAGGCAATCATAGGTAAGCATACCCAACCTGCTTGGTGCATAGGAAGATGTAAGGACTGATAATGTGGAGAAGATCCAACTGTGCGAGCGAGTGAGTTAAAGAGAGGGTGACATCCAAGATTTCATAACATGGCTGACATAAATCTACTCCTGTTAGCCTACTGACCTGAATAAGAGAGGTACCGGCACTGGTCCTTGTGTTCATGCTATTCGGCATAGGCCTACCACAGACTAGTGTACCACAGACT
Organism: Thaleichthys pacificus; assembly: GCA_023658055.1. NCBI lineage: Eukaryota > Metazoa > Chordata > Actinopteri > Osmeriformes > Osmeridae > Thaleichthys > Thaleichthys pacificus. Next base: position 18,065,913 of record CM042870.1, read on the forward strand.
AGTGTACCACAGACTAGTGTATCACCGCCTACCGAGTCTGGCCAGGAGATCCATCGGCATGTCCCATACACTGACTAGATCACTCAGTCCCTCTTCTGAGTCTACCGTAGCCTATCACAGAAGCCTCAGCTACTTCCTGTCTATATAGACTCCAGGGGTATATTTCTTCCTTTCTCCCTTAGGAGGAAACCATGGTGATGTGGTACCTCCAGCCTAGACTTGACGTATAGCCGTTGTTCTCTGTAAGGGGAAGATGGTTGTTGAGGTAGAGATGTACTTGAGCGTGTTCCTGTTCAGCTCATCAGTGTTCACTGGCTTTGTTATATCTAAGTTACACTGACCCGAAGTGTTCTCAACCTATCTTCCTCCAATGGGCTGTGACTTCAATCTCCTGCTCTCGATTCCTCCCTCTCTCTTCCTGTATGTTTCTCTCTCTCTCTCTCTCTCTCTCTCTCTCTCTCTCTCTCTCTCTCTCTCTCTCTCTCTCTCTCTCTCTCTCTCTCTCTCTCTCTCTACGCGCTCTCTCTTTGACCTCTGACCTCCTGTTTCTTCCCCTCTCTTGCTCAGGCATATCCTTTCCTCCTCTGTTCTTCCTCTCACCAAAATTCCCCTCCTCCCTCTTCCAGACGATTCTCGTCTTTTCGGCTTCGTGCGGATCACCACCGGCGACGCCATGAGCAAGCGGGCCAAGTTCACCCTCATCACCTGGATCGGGGAGAACATCAGCGGCCTCCAGCGTGCCAAGATCAGCACGGACAAGACGCTGGTCAAGGACATCGTGCAGGTGAGGGGCCCCGAGCGCACACGCTCTTAAACACACCGTGTCTTCGCCCGCGTTCTCAAACACGCAGACGCAGGCACGCGCTCGCTCCTACACCCTCTCACTCTTCTCCAACACACACGTTGAGCCCTCACCATTGCCCGGGTTTGTCCTTGCAGAACTTTGCCAAGGAGTTCATGATCAGTGATGCTCGGGAGCTGGAGGAGGACTACCTCCGCACAGAGCTGAAGAAGGCGGGCGGGGCCAACTATGACGCGCAGGCGGAGTAGGGGGGGCTCAGTTGGGGGGAGGCTGCTTCCTGCTGGTGGGGGGGGGGGAGGGGGAGGGGGGAGGGTCTGGTCCTCGCACCTGGATCCGAGAGGAGACACACACGTTACACATTCATATACTTCTGCATGGATACAGGCAAGACAAACGCTTAAACAACCATACCTAACGGTGGCGACAAACAAAACCACATTTGCTATACACACACACACACACACACACACACACACTACCTACACTGACACACTGACCTACACTGAGACACACTGACCTACACTGAGACACACTGATTTACTGTATATTGCCAACAGTCTCCTGGGCCTTCCCCTTTCTCCAGTCAGGTCATGGTTGGTTATCCACTGTACTGTGCATCATCTCACTGTCATCTGAGCTTCGGGGGAGCTTCCAGACCTTCCTCCAGCCACGCTGCTCTGTTTGGACTACAACAGAGCAGGGACTGTGTGTCTGTCTGTCTTTCAGAGGAGATGCTCTTCGTTCCTGGTCTCTGATTGGTCCTGTCATTGTTGTAGTACTTCTTCTGTGGTTGTAGTCCAAACAGGCTTTCTGGTTGTATGGAGGTCCCCCCTGCCCCAGTCATCTCATGGTCCACTCCTGAAGGTATACATACCCACTGTGTTTACTGCCTTAATCTCCCATGGAGAGAGGGGCATCATGGGAGTTTGTGGACTCGACACTGTGATTGGCTCTCCTCCACTCACTGGGGGTGTGGTTCAGATTGGCCCGTGGCCATCAGCCAATAGGAAGGGATGCAGCGCTGTCCCTCAACCAACCCTGGAGCAGCTATTTCTCTGGTGTAGCCCCTGATTCATTTGGATTAAAACCCCCCAAAAAAGGAATGTTTTTTTTAAGATTTTTATTTTCTCTGAGAGTTTTACCTATGGTTTATTCTTCTTGAAAGCAATGTTAACTAGGAGATTCGTTAAAACATTAAAAAAAAGATTAAACTGAATGGGCACAAGATCAATCATTGCAGAATAAAATTATTGTTTTTTTCAAACTCGCTGGTGTCTTTTGTTGTCGTTGAAAGTTCTGATTATCATGGAAATGAGGAGTTTGTATAGTAAATTTGAGGGTGAGAAGGTAAAGTAGTTTTGTTTGTGTTGGGGATGAGGTAATGGCAGACATTGGCATTGCGGGTCCCCAGTGTACCCATGGTAACTGTCTCGGGGGTCTTTGGGGACTCCCATGCGTTGTCATGGCCACCACCACTGTCACACTCAACCAATCTCATCTTTGGAAAGGGGGGTGGGGGGATGATGGGGATTGTAAAGCCTGTCATTAAGATCCCACTCCCTCTGTCCACCCCACCCCTCCCCCTCAGCGGCTCCTCCCTCTTCTCTCTGTGTTGCGAGTGTGGCTCAACAGATGTAAACCGCCCTGCTTAATGACTTAATCTATAATCTATAAACCTCCCGGGCTTCTCACTGGAGGATGAGGGTAACCAGCAGAGGACAGAACAGGGAGATGCTGACGTGTGTGTGTGTGTGTGTTGGGGGGTACAAGGGACCAGGACAGAGAATTGGAGGGGCCTTGGGCCCTTATTCATTTGAATGGTAATGTTTGTTGGGATATTCACAGAATGGGATGGGAGTAGCTAGATGTTGTTACTGGGACCAGACCAATCAAAAGCCTCCAGCAGGGCACTGTGAGCTCCAGAGATGGGGCTGGGGGGCTGGGGGCCTGGCCTGGTGGGAGAAGTGGGTGTGTGTGGGTGGTGGGGGGGCCCGAGAGCAGAGAACCACAGGGTTCCAATACTAGGTTACCTCACAATAGAACTTCATGACTGTGTTCGACTGTGTCTAGTAGGACCTTGGGTACTTAGGCAACTGAATATGGAGGGTAAGCTAAGCTGCAGTGTTTATGATTTGACATGCTTTCAAGTGAGCATGTTGTGTGTGTTGGGGTTTGTGGCGGAGCTGAGTAGAAGCGTCGTATCAGAGCCTGGCAAGACCAGGTGTCCAGTGATGCCTTAGGAGACCATATTAATGAGATTAATGACGATGGGGTTGGATTGCGTCCTTGTTCCAGAGTATGTGTTCCCTGCCAGGCTCAGGTAATCCACCTTGACACTCAGCATGCTAACAGTCACCCACAGGGCTGCAGACCCGGACCTACAACAGACAGGTGAAACGACTAACACACAAACACAAAAGCTACTTATTAGGATATAGTGAGGGTCAGGCAAAGAGAGACTTGTCAGCCTGCCTGTCTGCTTCCTTGTGCTGAGCATGTTCTGACAGCTCCACCAGGCCCAGGTACAGTCAGCTGCAGTCTTTAGTAGGATGTGTGTTTCTGCACACCTGACGGTGTCTGCACAGTATGTAGGATTAACAAACTAAGTGGCAGTTAGAGTTTGAGGGGATGGGGGGAAGTGATGCACCATTTGAACGTCACTACATAAAAGCGTCTCCTAAATGACTAAAATGTCAAAATGTAGAGAGAGAGAGGGAGGAGAGAGAGGAACTGTTGTTCATACTTTGGTTCCTAGGGCCATTCCTAGCAGGCGGTGTTATGAGGCTCACAGATCCTTCCTGCATTCCACAGACCTCTGCCCAGCATACTTCCTAGCCCACAGATCCCCGCAGTCATGTGCTCAGTGTGTGTGTGCTCAGTGTGTGTGTTGTGTATGATGTCTGTGTGATCTACTTTGTACTATGATGCTGTAGCAGAGATCCCACTCCATACCAAAACAGGCTTAAAGTAAATATTACTGCAGTTCGGGTGTCTTCAGGGCTATTTATTTGAGCTGTTGATGACCTCATCACGTTTACCCTTCACTTTCTCCCATGGTGGGGCTGGGGGTTTACTGAGTGAGGGGGCGAGGGGTACTGTTAGGGGTTCCATTGGCGGTGTGTGTGGGGGGGGGGGGGGTCTGGGGGGTCTGGGGGTTCAGGGAGAAAGAGATTTGAGGAGAGGTGGGGGCTGTAAACTGGGGCGAGCGATGGGAGCTCTTTCAGGCCGTGTGAATAGAGAAGAGGGAATGTGAGTGTGAATGGGTCACTTCTCAATGCTCCTGTGTGCCACTCTGCCGTTGGCACAGAGATGCCATTGTCAGAGCCTAACGAGCTGAGCTGCCTCTCCATCCACCCCATCCAGACCACAGCATCATCATCCCACTGTCTGAAGGTCCTGTCTGCCTGCCTGCCTGCCTGCCTGTCTGTCTGCCTGTCTGTCTGCCTGTCTAAGGGTGCTGCCTGTCTGTCTGCCTGTCTTTCTGCTTGTCTACCTGCCTACCTAGCTGTCTGTTTGTCCGTCTGCCTGCCTGTCTGTCTAAGGGTCATGTATATCTGTCTAAAAGGTCCTATTCTGCAGAACACATACACTGTATGTATAGTATACAGTATCATTAAATATTGATAGCAAATACATTAATGTAATAAACAATCATTATACTTGATATAATAAATGAACATGCTTGCAGTATATGAATGTCAGGATGTCTCTGTATTTGTGACTTTTAGTCCAACAGATTCCGTGTTAAATTGTAGTAAGTAGAAATAAACTGATTCCCTATTTAAGGAAGAGTAACAAATGTTGTCATTCCACCAGCGAGGACAGCAGAACTGAAAGCCTGAACTGAGTTCCAACTGAAGAGGCAGACATTTCCACGGGTCACATGATGCTTCCTGGAGAAGTCCGTCAAAGTGTTCTAGGAAGTAAAAATGATCTGCGTGTGCCTGGTCACAAACATTCTCACGGGGTGGGGTGATAAGAAGCAGATAGAGTGAGGTAAGAGGAGGAAGTAAAGTTTGAAGAAAGGTTTTAATGCTCGGTTTTCTACGTCTATTCCACCCTGCCTGTGAGTGTCATTTTCCCACTAAAGCTCTGTACAGAAACCATAGTCTGTAGGATGGAGATCGGGGACCTTAGGCTACAAATGTTCTCTCTCTCTCTCTCTCTCTCTCTCTCTCTCTCTCTCTCTCTCTCTCTCTCTCTCTCTCTCTCTCTCTCTGTCTCTGTCTCTCTCTCTCACACCTCTCGTTACCACCTCTTTCTCCCTGGTCCTGGTTTCTCCTTCACCCTATTTTCACCACATGTCTCTCATACTCACCAGTGTAATATTGGTCCTGTCCGTCTTTCCTGCCTAACAAACAATTTAATTAAACAATAACTCTGTTCTGTGCATGGATCAAAGAGCTCAAGTAAAATAGTTATTCATTCATTTATCCTGCTCTAGTTGCAGCCCAGCTAATGAGATATGAAGCACACTCTGCTACCAAAGGTCACAGTGAAAGGTCAGCCTCCTTTGAGGGCCTATAGAATCAGGGCACATGGTTAGTGTTTTTTAATGGTCTTCTAAACAACCCTTGTACAGCAGCATGTGATAACCCAGACTGATAAATCAGCCCTGCGTCACCACGGGAACTATAACGGGAGACATAGGACATCCATCATGTGTCTTTTTCATCTGAGTTGATAACATCGTCCACCATTGTGGGAAATACAGATATGAAGCATAAAACTGCATGTATAGATAGATGTTTAATAACAAAAACATAAATGTCGGAGACATTTAGAATGTAAGGTTATATTCTGAAAATACTGGTGCTAGCATTCCTTTGTCAGAGAGCCCTCTCCCCACATGACCTATAGATGACACTAGGCTTACATAAACAAACTGACCTAGGTTGACCATTATCATACTAGAGGTGCAATAAACCTTATCTGTGTTGAGTGAATCATATGGTCAAGCCTAGGGTCGGAGAGCTCTGTAAGTTTCCACGTGCACGCGCACTCTGTCTCTGGGATCGATCATATTGACAGCTGATATGCAGGGGAGGAGACTTCTCACCAATAAATGGTCTTACCTGAAGACTTGTGAACCAGACAAACTTTGTAGCACAATGGCGTGTGATGTCTCCTTGTGGGCCGGCCGCAAGCAATAAAGCTTTCTCAAACTTGTTCACCGACTGACTGTGCAATGCTTGATAGATTATTAATTCTGACAATAAAACAATAAGATTTTGATAGATTATTTTATGTGAATATTGGGGAGGAGATCAGACAGTTGAAGAGGTTTTGAATGTATGTGTTTCTATCTATGACTCACATGAACAACTTTTACCAGCCCAGTGAGCTACAAGGACATAAAACAAAATGAGGAAGCTGACTACCGCTGATAAAGTTCTTCAGAAGTAATACTGAACAAACATGTACATGTTTCACACATACAGGCATAGGTAACTCAGTGGGTTCAATATTTAACTGCTGATCAAGAAGTTACAGGCTCAAATCCATACACGTAGGTTCATTCCGATAATAGTGTCTGCTTAAGAAATACATTACTCAAGTCACGGTAGATACGGTAGATGTTTAGCCAACTCCTTATTTGCAGTCTAAGGTGGTGTGGTGTCATGAACTGACTGAATGTTGAGCTTGGCCACAATCCTGTGGTAGTGTTCTACTGAGCATGCCCAGTAGCCTCAATCACTTCCTTTCACATCTCAAGTTATTCAAACAAGTCTGTCACTGATGCAAATACTGCAACACAGATGCAAAGCTAGGTTCTCCTAGGTATCCTCCTTCCAGAAGGATTTGTATCCCCTGGGGGTGCTGAGGACCGATGGCTCAGTACACAGACCAGAGAGTGCCCCTCACAGCTGTAGTATGAAGAACAGTGACAGTGAGTGTGTGTTTATTTTTGTTGTGTGTTCACAGATGCTCAGTGAATAATTTCCTGTACAGTCACTCAACAGAGAGACTTTTACCATATACGGCCGTGGTGGAGGTGGCAGACAGAGGGGCGGGCTGAGGGGGAGGAAGAAAGAGAGATAAGAGAGAGAGAGAGACCGAGAGAGAGAGAGAGAGAGAGAGAGAGAGAGAGAGAGAAAGAGAGAGACCGAGAGAGAGAGAGAGAGAGAGACCGAGAGAGAGAGAGAGAGAGAGAGAGAGAGAGAGAGAGAGAGAGAGAGAGAGAGAGAGAGAGAGAGAGAGAGAGAGAGAGAGAGAGAGAGAACCTCAAGTCTCAACATGCAGGTAGTAAGACAGGCCACTGAAGAGGAACAGAACAGTAACAGGCAGAAATACCTAACGCACTCGGTCTATTGGAACAGCTACATGTTCCCTCAGTCAGTGAACTTGGTGTCTCTCACTCTGGCTCTGTCCATACCTGCTTGAAGCATGTGCTGTGAAAAAGAAAGAGAGAGAGAGACAGATGAGAGGGGGAGGGATTAGATCATGAGAAGGGGGGGGGCAATTATTTTGCAATCACCTATCTTTTTTAGTGGTCAGTATGCTTTTTCACCCCATGCCACACTACATCATTACAATAGGATGCACATTTTATGCACATTTTATTAGAAAATACAGTAGTAACACAATATAGCCTGGATCTCAGCTGGAACCAGGAAGAAAACTACAAACAGGGATTTCCAAGAAGAGTCAGATATACTTTCGCTTTCCTTCAGCCCCCCAGATCTTACTGCTGTTAGCCTTCCTATCTTCTGAATGTAAATACTGCTGTATGATAGCCTGTAATACACCTATCAAGTCTCATAGACCCATAGCATCCCTGTTATTTAAGTATAATAGACCAATACCTATTACATATATACACTCATACACTTATGATATATTTTCTGCCGTGTCTCAATGTCTACATACAAGAGAGCTGGCCCAAGGCGTGTCACAGATTAGAGTCCTCAAATACAACACATTCTAAATGAGGACTCTTTATTGAAGTCCTCTAATCTGAGTTGTGGGCTTAATCTGGGTCGGGTAAACCAGCCGTGAATATCACAGATTAAAGTTGCTTCTCTAGTGTTTACTGGTCATTCCTGTACATAATGTACACATGCCACCATTAAAGAGAAAGGTCCCTGTCTATGGTCTACAGTCTGTATTTGTATCTAATCTATTATGCATGTCTATATGTAAATGATATGCACATAATCTGTATTTTGCACACACATACACACTCTATTTTGTGTTGGCAACCAATACAATCTACCACAGTACAACCAATACTGTTGAGAGAAGTACTGTATATGCAAACAGTTTGGCTTTAGGTCAAGGTGGGTGGTATTATAATTTTGATATCAAATGACTTTCGCAAACTAATTTGTGCCAAATACACATGAACAATTAAACATATTTCGACATATTGGGACAGAGAGCATGCACTCTAATATTACAATGGATGACCAAATGTTGCATTCAGCTCTGGTCACGATCTAGTCGCAGATGTCAGTGTGTGTCCTTTAGCTCTCGCTCTGCAGAAAGGCTACTACCTGGCGACGTCACCTACAAAAGGATCTGTCCAGGAGCCGTCCATGCCCTGCCTACAACTTCATCACACACCCAGCTCAGTGCACTTAAGTCACACGGTAAATCTCATGCCCTTAAAAGGCGTTTTTCATTGCCTACTGTTTCAACCAGAAATCCGCGGCAGGGAGTTGGGTTAGTGTGATGTGCTCCATCGCGCACTCTTCTGGCGATTACAGGTAACAACAATGGATTCCATGGGATATATATTACAAGCAGGCCTAATTGACAATGAAAAACATTCAATAGATTTGTTAGAAAGAGTCATGCAAAACGTAAGACGTTTATAACATGTTACGCCAGTTCACGCCAGAAAATTCAATTTACTGGGGATGCAATACGATAATTCAGGCCTTTCAAGGTTAGTGAACTGGACACTTTTACGTTTACCCCGTTAGATGTGTGTAAACGACTATCAGCAAAAGGGGAGAGTCTTGCCACATCAAAAGAAGTTGTTATCGATGTAACTTTTAGAGCTATTTCCCAGTTTGCTTATTGGGCTATATAACGTTAACTAGACTTCAACATTCAGTCATTTTTTCTGTTGTTCTTGAAAATGTGACTTAAATAGGCTAATAGATTTCAAGTAGGCTATACAATACAACTACAATAGTAATTAGAAGAGCAGACAATACCATGTTTAGAGTTAAAGATGTGCTCAATTCAAAGCATACCAAACTTGAGCTATTCGAATGGCTAGTTGTTTCTTTCCCAGTCGGTTGCTGTCTAGGTTGAATGTATCATCTCCCCACCTCCATCAGAGACACTGACTGTCTCCCCACCTCCATCAGAGACACTGACTGTCTCCCCACCTCCATCAGAGACACTGACTGTCTCCACACCTCCATCAGAGACACTGACTGTCTCCACACCTCCATCAGAGACACTGACTGTCTCCCCACCTCCATCAGAGACACTGACTGTCTCCACACCTCCATCAGACACTGACTGTCTCCCCACCTCCATCAGAGACACTGACTGTCTCCACACCTCCATCAGAGACACTGACTGTCTCCCCACCTCCATCAGACACTGACTGTCTCCCCACCTCCATCAGAGACACTGACTGTCTCCACACCTCCATCAGAGACATTGACTGTCTCCACACCTCCATCAGAGACACTGACTGTCTCCCCACCTCCATCAGACACTGACTGTCTCCCCACCTCCATCAGAGACACTGACTGTCTCCACACCTCCATCAGAGACACTGACTGTCTCCCCACCTCCATCAGAGACACTGACTGTCTCCCCACCTCCATCAGAGACACTGACTGTCTCCCCACCTCCATCAGAGACACTGACTGTCTCCCCACCTCCATCAGAGACACTGACTGTCTCCCCACCTCCATCAGAGACACTGACTGTCTCCCCACCTCCATCAGAGACACTGACTGTCTCCCCACCTCCATCAGAGACACTGACTGTCTCCCCACCTCCATCAGAGACACTGACTGTCTCCCCACCTCCATCAGAGACACTGACTGTCTCCCCACCTCCATCAGAGACACTGACTGTCTCCCCACCTTCAAGTAAAGGCTAAAGACGCACTTGTTCCGGGAGTACAACGGTACTTAAGAAAGATTTGTTGGATCCAATGTTAGGTTATTTCCTCCAGGAACATAATGACACGAGTGACTTGTTGCTCTTGTTGGTTAGTTTTTAACTGATTTGAATACTTGTACTCGCTGTAAATTATATTATTGTTGCTTGCTTTCCTACAGGTACACTCTTGCACTTTTGAGGTTCATGTTGTTTAATTATAACTTGTTTAACTACATGCTCTTATGTTTCTTCCTATTGGCACTTATTTGCTTTTCACAATGTATGCTTCATGTTTTGGCTACCTGCAATGTTTTGGGGGCTATCTCGTTGTTTATGATCATTGACCTATGCACTTTTGTAAAGCTATCTCTTGGAAGTTGCTTTGGATAAAAGCGTCTGCTAAATGAATAAATGTAATATGCGCAAGGAAACACTGGTTTTACTGAGTCACACTGAATGCGGCCCCCATGTGTTTTCGAATGTATCCTTTAGGTGGCAGTACAGGTGCATTTTGTCCTGTATTGAATATTGCATACTGCTCTATTGATTCTAGATTGAGTTATTCCCAAGCAGCATGTCGGCTGATGCATGTTGTGACATTCATGGGCGTATCTAGCCTTTTTTGGGGGGAGCCCCCCCCCCCCAGAAAAAATAATAATATTTTAAATCTAAATTTGTTAATTTCTCTTCCTAAAAACCACTAGAGGACACTATTTAAAAGGATATTTTCAAAAATGTATTCTGGGGGAACATGCCCCCAGACCCCCTAGTTTTGCTAGCCTGGTCCTAACCAGACTCTCGTACATTTCATTTGTACAGAGAGTCTGGCCTCGCTCCATTGACAAGCGTTGACTTCCTTGTAGGCGGGTACTCTGTTGAAGTTTAAAACTATTGGATCTGCCCAGAGCCACTCTGATCTGCCATAACCAATCGCTAGCGTTCGCCTTAGCCAATTCCTTCACCACTACTGTAACAGAGCTAGCTGCCGTAGCTGGAAAATCAAACTTTTCCCGAACCCTGTGGGGAGGAGGGCCACAACATCATGGCCACCAACAAAACTCAGCAAAACTTGTTCTTGCTCCGGCTTTAGCTGTTGGATATTCGGCAGCGTTGCCACAACGGACCGAATGGCTTTCCTCGCATCTTTCTCCGCCGCCATTACGGAACTACAACACAAACTAGCACACGACACCAACGTCATCGTTCTCAGCCACTCCCTCTGTTCGCTTATTGGACAGGTAGAAAATCAACCTGCAGAATCTGACTTACGGACCTCATGGCCAGACCTATGTACAGAAGCAAATAAATTTGAGCGGAAGTACGTAGGACGGCAGAGCCAGGCTATAGTTTTGCTGGGTCACAGGAAAAATAATAGGTTTTATCTAGGGGCTTAGCCCCCCCAAAAGTGGGAACCTAGATTCGCCCCTGGTGACATTGTATTGTATTGTTGCCCAGTTGGCAGTTAGGTCAACTAATGATCGAGTGCTGTTTTACTGTTACTGCTGTGAGGTTACTTGAGATAACATGCATGGTTGTTTCACAAGACTAACATTTCAGCATATCGACAGGAGTTCCAAATTTGAGGCTGAGGATCAGCACCTGGGTCTGGACCTGGATCTGAGCCTGGGTTATGTTTAGTCCCAGAATGTCTACTGTGAAACATGAGGTGGAAAATAGGCTGGGGTGAGTGTGTGTTTGCTTGTGACAGTGTGCGTTTGCTTGTGACAGTGTGAGTGTGTGTTTGCTTGTGACAGAGTGTGTGTTTGCTTGTGACAGTGTGTGTGTGTCCGTGGGAGTTTCTACACCATTTGAGGATTCTCTCATCTCGTGTGCCACAATGAATCAATAGTTTCCTGTTGTGTTTCGTTAGGTTCCCCTCGCATCTATTTATACTTTATGCAAATGTTTTGGGGAAAATGACGTTGTATGCAAACCTGCAATGCAATTTCATGTTGATCCGACGACAGGTCTTATGAATTGAAGTCAAACAGAAACATTGATATTTGCATGCAGGGTAGGCCTAACATTTATCTTGTATATATATATATATTGCCTAGCCTAAGATGTCTTGGGAGGGTGTAAGATAAGCTTTTTCTCATCTCTCTGTATCAGAATTTAGTCGTCTGGTTAATATTTAGTTATTAAGCTAATATTTACATTGTCATGACTCATGAGGGTTTGTTACAGCTAATGAATGCTTGTCCTAATTTCTCAACCAGAAATGTCTGTTTTCGACTATATCTACCCTCTCAAGACTCATCATAGGCTATACGTTGGAGGTTGCTGCATTCCGAAACTGCGCTTCCTCCTTTTAGGCTTGTTGAATGTGCTGTCTGGCTTCGGCAGGTGCATGGTTTCTTTGCCGCAATTTTTTTTCTATGTCCAATTAACAGCAGTCGTAGCCTACTGAGAACTGACTTTTTCATTTATTTAAAATAACCAGGCAAACTTGATCTTGTGTGTGTTGAGTGTGGTAGGCGACGTCCACAGAAAATTTGCATTGATAACATCTTTGCTTCCGGATCTGTTGTATTACGGTTGTGCGTCTATGCCCTATAATGCAAGTTAACTCTTACTTCCTTGTACAAACGAATAGAGGAACTGACCATCTTTCGCCTGACCGGGGACTTTTAGAAATACGAACGGTTAGAGTAAAACGTTGTCAAACTCAAAACGATAAAAGCATGAACTAATTCAGTTACGGGGCTCATTTGCTGCAATCAACAGGATTGTTAACATTTTGGGGTAAGTCTCATTACTTAAATTCCGTTGTTTCTTTGTGGGTGTGGAAATAACTTGACAAGGGGGAAATCCGCTTTTGTTAGAATTACAATGACAATGAAGAGAGGGGGTTATACATATACATACAAACATCATGCAGTTCATCAGCCTACCTACATCAATCTTGCTCCTGCTCTACCCACGCTGTTCTAATGGGTCCTCTTTTCATTAGATTAAATGAGCTCTAACTTCACAATTACTGAGAAGACAGCACAGTTAGTCTAAACCAATGAGTAGGCCATAGGCTACACCAATATGTATTTTTTTGCTAACTCAGAAAACCTGATAGATCGTTCTCAAATTAAAACAAGCATAATATCTCCAGTTAACTTCCACAAGCATTATATATTTAGTAACAAAATGCTCAACAGATTTGTGTGTTTGCTTGTCAATGTGTGTGTGTCATACCAACTTTGCTGTACTTTAGTAGGTTCAGTACTGGGAAACTAGAATGTGATACTACCCTAAGGGAATGCCCCACTTTAGAGCGTTCCTCAGGGCCACAAAACAGTTGTGGATTAGTTAATACTTGACTCAGGTGGTGGGTTCCAACTTCCCTGCTCCTGCTGCTCATTTGCAATGTAAAACCACCAAGCCGAATGGATTAAACATTATTTATGCTCCTCCCCCCACCACACCACTTCTCTTTGTGTTTTTGTTAGCTTCTTTGAATTATAGCTGTGTAAGACAGACTGTATAAAACAACTCATTTTCCCATGGACACACCACAGGGTCACACGCACAACAACAGAACATAAGGTATTATATACAGTTTCAACCCAAATCTCCACTCCCAGCTATACCAATGCTTCTGTGTGTGTTTGGAACACACACCTGGGTCACTTTTACCTCAGATGTTGGGCTTTTGGCTCTGTTTTTTTGGTCTCATGGTACTAAGTAACAGAATCATACACATCCCAACTACATGCTATCATTTTCTTTCTAGTTCTCATTCTTTATTTGTCTCTCTTTTTATTCTTTTTTGTTGTTGTTCCACCCTGTCACACTCTTCCAGTGACCCCCCCCTGAAAGTGGAGAGATGGCGCTGGGGCGTGGTCAGAAAGGGGAGATGACAGAGTACAAGAAGAGCCTGATCAAAAGGGACCTGGAGATGGGCATCGTCATGACCGTGTTCCGCCAGAAGGCTGAGCGCCTGACACTGCAGGTCATCATGGAGACGCGACAGGTGGCCTGGACCCGCACCGCAGACAAGACTGACGGAGTCTGTGAGTAGTATTTTGTGATTATTATTCTTTAGAGGGACCACAAATCGTTCTGTAGAGGCAGCCCTTCATAATAATCTGTGGTGTTCACCTAGTGGACCTGTCTGAGATCAGAGAGATTCATAATAATCTGTGCTGTTCACCTAGTGGACCTGTCTGAGATTAGAGAGATTCCTAATAATCTGTCCTGTTCACCTAGTGGACCTGTCTGAGATTAGAGAGATTCCTAATAATCTGTCCTGTTCACCTAGTGGACCTGTCTGAGATCAGAGAGATTCATAATAATCTGTGCTGTTCACCTAGTGGACCTGTCTGAGATTAGAGAGATTCCTAATAATCTGTCCTGTTCATCTAGTGGACCTGTCTGAGATCAGAGAGATTCGTCCAGGGAGGAACTCCAAGGACTTTGAGCGCTTCAAAGATGGAAAAGACAAACACGAGGAAAACACCTGCTTCACCATCTTCTATGGATCTCAGTTTATCCTGAACACTTTAAGCCTTGGGGGTGAGCGTGTGTGTGCGTGTGTGTGCGTGTGTGTGTGTGTGTACCTGTGCGAGTCTTTGTGTGGAAATCAGTACTTTGTAGTTCAAGTTCAACACAGTTATCCTGATAAATGTTTGAACATGTTCAACTGTGTGTGCATTTGTGTGTGTTGTTCGGCAGTGGATTCAGTGGAGGATGCTGAGAAATGGCTGACAGGGCTCGAGTTACTGAGACAGGAAACACTGGTGGCTTCCACACCAGACATCTTAGAGAGGTACACACAGCACCACCACCTCCACCACCTCCACCACCTCCACCACCTCCACCACCTCCACCACCTCCACCACCTCCACCACCTCCATACTCAGGCACTGACCACTGACTCTGTGTCGTTTTGATTCCAGCTGGTTGAGAAAACAGATGTATTCTATCAACCAGACCAAAAAAAACAGGTAACATCACCACACTGACGTCTTCTCAACCAATCTCTATGCAGCTGTATATTTATTGTGAAAAACACATTTACTATGTTAAATTATACCACAGTATGTATTTAAATTATATTTGATTTTTATAATATTAAAATTAAACTAGATGTCTGACACTATTTCAATACCATTGCATTATTTCACTGATCTCATTTACTTCCTCAAATACTACCTTAAATACTACCTTAAATACTGCCTCAAATCCTGCCCATCAAGAAAGAGAGAGAACCTCCACCACCTAAACTGTTTCCTGACCCAAATCCAGCCCTTCTCATACAGTCTTTTATGACGCCTCTTGACTTTATTTCTCTCCTCCAATTCCTTGTTCTCTCTATGCACGCGTTCTGCTTAGTGTCACCCTGAAGGAGATGAAATCTTTACTGCCACAGCTCAACTATAAGGTTCCTGGAATTCGTTTCCTCAAGGAGAAGTTCACGGTACTCATCCTCTTCATCCTTCTCATCCTCATTGAGTATAAACAGTCCTGCATGTCTTAGTCACTGGACGGTTATAATACTGTAGGTTAGTGTGCTGTGTACGATATGTAAAAAAAACTGATAGAAACAATATGTTTCTTATTGTTTCCACAGGAAATAGGAACCAAGGAAGATGTCCTGGACTTTGAGCAGCTTCATAAATTCTACAATATTCTCATGTTTGAACAGAGAGAGGTTTGTCTGATCCTGTCCTAATGAACTTTGATTATATTTATAATTTTCCTTTTCCTCTTCTCTGAGCACAGTTTGCTATATAATAATGCATCACAACTTCAGCTACAGCTCTGTGGTCTCGCAGGACTAACAGCATGTTCTGTGAGACAATTTGTTCATTTTTCAACTTTGCATTAGAACTAATGTGTTTTGTTTTATGTGTTCTTTTAGATTCTTGACGAGTTCAAAAAGGAGTCATGTCATTTCATTATGCGGTGAGTGTCTTGCAATGAAAACCTTTTGCTACATTCCCAAGATATTGCTTTCAATGGATATTCAGTACTAAAGCCCCATTCAAGTTTAGTGTGGTCATGTGACTTGTTGTGTCCATCTGTAGAAACACAGACAAGCATGATTCTGGGGCTGTGACCCTTCAGGACTTTCAGAGGTTCCTACAGTACCAGCAGCGGGTAAGACCAGACACACCTGCACTAGTCACCTGACGATAGTTGTTGCAGGAAAAGAGACCTCTCTTTCTGTCTCTCTTACTGTCTCTCTTCCCCCCCCCCATCTCTTCTCTCCAGGAGTCTTGGGCCAATGATATAAACCAGGTCAGAGATCTGATGACCACCTTTATAGATGACAACATGAGGAAGACCAACGACCCTGAATTTACTTGCAGCGAGGTGTGTGTGCTTGTTTGTGGGTCAAGGTAGTAGTGTAGTGACTTTGTTCTTGCAACTCAGTCTCTCTCGCTCTTTCCCTCTCTCTCTTAGTTCTTGCAGTTCCTCTTCTCCAAGGAGAACTCTATTTGGGATGATAAGTTCTCAGAGGTGTGCAACCTGGACATGAACAACCCTTTGTCTCACTACTGGATCAACTCCTCACACAACACGTCAGTATGGCCACACACACAGAACTGCATTTTTGCAGATTCATTTATAGTTAGAAATGGCTGAGACAAATGAGGTTGGTTTAGAATTTGTATTGCCTTTTGGATGAGTTTTCTGTGCTGTGGTGCACATGGATTTCCTCCAGGTACCTAACTGGTGACCAGGTCAGGAGTGAGTCATCCACAGAGGCCTACGTGCGCTGCCTGCGCCTGGGATGTCGCTGTGTTGAGTGTTAGTATGCTGTACAGATCTTCACACGCACCGAATGTGTTTACACACAGACACCGTTTTGAAACCTGTTGACTCTCTTCCAGTGGACTGCTGGGACGGTCAAGGAGAACCAATCATATACCATGGCTGGACCAGGACCACTAAGATTAAGTTTGAGGATGTAGTCAAAGCTATCAATGAGCATGCCTTTGTGACATCGGAGTGAGTTAAACACAAACAAACACACACGAACAACACACACTGAGTTATGGAAGGAAGACTGGTGAGCACTAATCTCGCTGTGGCGCTAAGAACCGGGGGGAATCGTCAGTTGAAAGTCGTCGTCCCCCCACCCCTGTTCCAGGTATCCTGTGATACTGTCCATCGAGGAGCACTGCTGTATCGAGCAGCAGAAGCAGATGGCAGGCATCTTCACGAAGGTGTTCCAGGACAAGCTGCTGATGGAGCCTGTGGAGCAGATGGCTGTGCAGCTGCCGTCCCCCACGCAGCTCAAAGGCAAGATCATCATCAAGGTGAGGGGGCTGTGGGTGCTGCTTGGAGGAGGTGCCGTTGGTGTTGTGGCGGAAGGTTTTGGTTTGCAGGAGTATGTGTCGTGAGTCATTGTTTCATCTCCTACAGATGCGTGTGTGTGTGTGTTTGTGTTCCCGTTGTATCCGCTTGTTTCTGCAGCACAAGAAGCGGACTGTTGATGGCAGCTTTGCCAGGAAGGACTTCAGAAAGGGGGAGAAGCAGGGATATTTGGACATCTGGGATCCTGTGGACCAGGTAGACCTTTATTTACAACCCATCCATCTTATCCATCAATACACTGTTCCGTCTTTCAGAAGGTGCCATTAAGATTGACTGAATGTCATTGTTTCCCTCCAGTGTTGGTATAACCACTACTGTGTGATCTCTGATGATAAGCTGTACTATACTGCGGAGGAAGAGGGCGAGGATGAAGCTACGAAGGTAAATCAAGAAGAACAGGATGGCCACATCCGTAGGACACAGACATATATCGAAACAAGCCTTGTCATTTCCGATGATCCTAATTTCGAACTCCTCCCTCTCTGTCCATTTGACCTTCCCCCACATCCCCAACCCCACCTAGTCTCCACAGCATATCTCAGAGCCCTGGTTCCATGGCCGCATGCCTGGGGGCAGGCAGACAGCGGAGCCGCTGCTCCAGGAGTTCTGCGCCGAGTCGGGGGGGCGAGATGGTACCTTCCTAGTCAGAGAGAGTGACACCTTCGCCTCTGACTTCACTCTCTCCTTCTGGTAGGCCGCTACTCTTCTCTCTTCCTCGTCCTCCGTTTCCCCACCACCCCATCCAGCTACATAGTTTTAGTCGGTTCAAATGAATTCTCCCAGTGCTAGAAGTAAATATTTAAACTTTTATCCAAACACAAAGGCTTCTTTCTTCTTAGTATTTCAGAGGACATGGATGACATTAGTTTGTGTGTGTGGGCGTGTGACTACATGTAAATATGTTTCACTTTAATGTAAAGTGAACCAAACTGTACCCATAATGGAACCTTGGGGAACGCCTTTAGTAATTGCCATAATGCTGGATTGAATTTCTTTGGAGAGTCCACAGTGAGTTCCATCTGTGCGTGTGTTTGGTGGCGTGCAGGCGCAGTGGGCGGGTCCAGCACTGTCGTCTTCGTTCCGGAACAGAAAGTGGACACACGTACTATTACCTGACGGACAACCTTCACTTCCCGAGTGTCTACGCACTCGTGCAGCACTATCGAGAAAACCCCCTCCGCTGCCATGACTTTGAGCTGCGCCTCACAGATGCTGTGCCCCCACCCAACCCGCACCTGCAGGAGCTGTAAGGCACACACACATCGCACACATGAACATGCTAAAAACCCAAGTACTAGCGCAATTACTCTCCTCCACCTCTCTCGCTTTAGAACACTTTCCCCCCCTCCTCCCTCCTTCCTTCTCTCATTCCTGGTGTGCGGTCTTCCAGGTGGTTCTACAGCAACCTGAGCAGAGGTGAGGCAGAGGACTACCTGATGAGGATCCCCAGAGATGGAGCCTTCCTCATCAGACAGAGAGAGGAGGGAGACTCATACGCCATCACATTCAGGTACTGAACCCGACCGAACACCACAATGTAACCCTAATGCTCATGTTGTGTGCTTATGTTTGTGTTGTGCACTCATGGTGTTGCGTGTGTGTGTGTGTGACCTCAGAGGGGATGGGAAGGTTAAACACTGTCGGATCCAGAGGGATGGTTCTATGTATGTTCTGGGCACGACCACAGAGTTTGAGAGCCTAGTTGAACTGGTAAACTACTTCCGTAAGAAGCCCCTGTATCGCAAGATCAAACTACGCTACCCTGTCACTCCTGACCTTGTCAAGCGCTTCAGTTCGGTGAGACGCACTCTCTCACACACTATTGGACGTTTCTTCTGTGTTGGTATTATCACTGACTCTTTTTCTCTGTAGGACAAAAACTGCGCATCCTTGTATGATATGAAGACCTACATTGAGCCCAATGAAATCGAACCATCTCTGGTGAGTCAGCAGCCTCCAGTTTTGGTTCACAGCACAGCTATGTGTGCATACTGTCTCTGTAGGGTAGTGACACACAGACTAATGTACTTATATCTCATTTAGACATCAGTAAAGCTATCCCCTCCATTACTTGTGTATGTGTATCTGTTGGTTGGATTGTCTAGTGATATACACATGCCCTCCCTTAGCCTCAGAGCACTGTCAAGGCCTTGTATGACTACCGAGCTATGAGACCAGATGAGCTCGTCTTCTGCAAGGGAGCCCTGATCCATAATGTGTCAAAAGACAATGACGGATGGTGAGTCAGGACGAACAAACACATACATACATACACACACACACATACTTTCTTTAGTTTGACATTCAAGTCTGTGCTCCCCCCGGCAGGTGGAAAGGGGACTATGGTGGGAAGTTGCAGCTGTTTTTTCCTGCCAATTATGTAGAGGAAGTAACCAATAACGTGAAGATGGAGCCTAAAGACCAGGTTAGAGCTTACTGGTCCTACAAACCACACACTTGATCCAAGAAGTGATTCAAACTCTGCTAAAGATGTTATGTTGGTGTTTGTCAGGACTTGGAGGACAATCCCCTGGGGGCCATGTGTACGGGTGTGGTGGACATCTCTAAGTGCAACATTAGTAAGTATCTCTGGGTTTACTTTGAGGGGAGTCAGATGGCTGAGCGGTTAGGGAATCGGGCTAGTAATCTGAAGGTTGTTGGTTCGATTCCCGGCCGTGCAAAATGACGTTGTGTCCTTGGGCAAGGCACTTCACCCTACTTGCCTCGGGGAGAATGTCCCTGTACTTACTGTAAGTCGCTCTGGATAAGAGCGTCTGCTAAATGACTAAATGCAATATCAAGAATACACGTCTAATCCGCCTCTGAAATACTACACTGTATTCAAGAGGTGGAAAACTCTTGTTTTCTGTATTTGTTTCTCCTTTATCTTTCACACTCCCTTTATCTTTCTCACTCTCTTTCGCTGACATCCCTTTTCTAAATTTTCAGTTCACTCTTCAAAGAAGGGTAAAGTCCATGTACTGACGCTTCTAATGAACGATCAAGATGGGGTGCACTTTGACCTGGCAGCACACACTCCAGAGGAGCTGTATGAGTGGTACCTGTTGGCTTGGGACATCACTCAGAGGGAACAGAACAAGCAGTTCCAGGAGGCCAGTACCGACACAGTAGTATTAGTAGAACAAACTCAACAGTAGAGATTCAGAACAATGAATGAAACTAAGTAGACGTAGAGACAATTCTAGTGCAGAGGCTCAGTAGGATCAGAAGGAATAAGTAAACTCAACAGTAATGGTGCATTTAACTTGGTAGTCGAAACGCACCAGTTTTAGTGAGCTAATTAGTGGAGACATTGTATTGTTACAAAATGTAACTTGGTAGTAGAAACATGATGGGATTAGAATAATAAACTCAACTAAATACTTGATAGAACACGTAGAACCAACTTAGTAGTCGAAACATAGTAGTATAAGTTGAACTAACTCAGTAGTAGAGACTGAGAATTCTCGTAGTACAGTTAGGTGCCTACTTTAAGTCACACAAGGAGAAACCCCTAAGCTAGTTTTAAACTACAGTCAGATGTTTGACTGAGTTATATTATTCTCAAAGTTATAATGTTTGTATGTTCTGTACAACAGAGCAGGAAACCGGGGAAAGTGGAGAAGAAAGAAGTGGTTGCTGAGGAGATGTCTGACCTGGCGGTGTACTGTCAGCCTTGTAGCGAGGCTAAAGATAGCTTCGGTATGACCTATGACCCCCACCCCCACCCAACACAAACACACCGCAAACGTTGTCATACTTGTTTACAAGTATTGTATTCCAATGACCACTGTTGTTATAATCTGTCTAATGTCTGTTTCGCAACAAGCTGTAGATTCTGCATTCCTTTGTTTTTTTATTCTGCTGTTGCTCTCCTCAGCAAACTACTGCTATAAAGAGGTCCGCTCCTTTGTCGAGAACAAGACACCATCCGGGGATAAGACTTCGAACTTCTTGCGTTACAACAGAAAGGCCTTAAGTCGCATCTACCCCAAGGGACAGCGTGTAGACTCCTCCAACTATGACCCTTACCCTCTATGGGCCATGGGCTGCCACATGCTGGCGCTCAACTTCCAGACTGCAGGTACATTTTCTACTTATTTATTCTTTATTTAAACAGAGGTTTTGTCTGTTGAGATCTTAGCATCCTGTACTGAGTGTTTTCTAACTTTTAATTTGTCTGCTATTTCAAACGTGTGGTCAGATAAGTACACTCAACTCAACAGTGCCCTCTTCAGTCTGAACGGCCGTACAGGCTACGTCCTGCAGCCTGAGATGATGCGTGCTGACAGCTACGATCCTCAGCTGGAGAAGAAGAAAGTCAAGTTCAGCATCACTGTCAAGGTACAGCTCCTAATGACCCTCCCTCCACACTTTAGTCATTTAGCAGACGCTCTTATCCAGAGCGACTTACAGTAAGTACAGGGACATTCCCCCCGAGGCAAGTAGGGTGAAGTGCCTTGCCCAAGGACACAACGTCATTTGACACGGCCGGGAATCGAACCAGCGACCTTCTGATTACTAGCCCGACTCCCTCACCGCTCAGCCACCTATAGAACCTCCACCCAAAGTCATTTGAAATAGTATGTTCAGTCAGCTCTGTTTCTGACTATGGTGGACCTTTGTGACATCAGTCCCTTGTCCATGTCCATGAAAAGCCTTTGTTTTAATCTTCTGTATTTGTTCGTTGAAAGTTAAAGATGGTGCTGCCCCTTTGCAGGTGATAGCAGCTAGACACCTTCCCAAGCCTGGGCGCAGCATTGCTAGCCCCTTTGTGGAGATTGAGCTGTGTGGACACACGGAGGACAGCAAGTTCAAGACTGTTGTTTACCGTGAGGAGAGGGGGAAAGAGGAGGGAGGAGGGAGGGGGGGGGGCATATTTGATTTAATCACTCGAAATGTACTGTTTGAATTAGCCCACCACATTTACAATACATTGGACATGTTGTCAGTCTATTTTACTATATGTGTGTAGTAATGGTTTGTGTAATGGTGTTATGGCTCCCAGGGGATAATGGTCTGAACCCAGTGTGGAAAGCCCCAGCAGAGCCTGTCATCTTTACTGTGTATGAGCCAGAGCTCACCTTCCTACGCTTCGTGGTCAACGAGGAAGACATGTTCTCAGACCCCAACTTCCTGGCCCAGGCTACATATCCTGTCAAAGGCATTCGCTCAGGTAAAGCTGCTGCACACACACAGGTCCGCAAGCAAAGCATATTCACTTTATACCTTCATACACTAGAATACTTTTGTCCTTGTAGCAACAAACTGTCTTGGGTCTCCATGCAGGTTACCGTTCAGTTCCTCTAAAGAACGGATTCAATGAGACTATTGAGTTGGCCTCACTTCTGGTCTACATTGACGTGCAACTAGTAGAGGTAACACACACACACACACACATACACTTTAAAGGGGTGTTTTCGGAAGTAATGAGTTCAGATTTTGAGCTTGTGGCTTTCTTTTCTCTGTCTGTCTCTCTGTCTGTCCATTAGAAAGCAGAAGAGGAACTGTATTCATCTTCTAGCCAATTGCGAAGGAGGCAGGCAGAGCTGAGCAATGAGCTCTTCCTGGATGACACCCACACCAACCTCCAACGCTCCGCCCCCCGCGATGACCTCATGAGGGAGTTCAGCACCAATGAACAACAACTGATGAAGATTCAAGACACCTGCAAACAGAAGTAAGACTCGGCGTGTGTTTTGCTGTGTTGTATTTTTCTGCTGTAATAAATGTGTCTTTGTCTATTGTGTTCCAGGATTAAAGAGAAGAAAATCAACAACAGCAAGTTTTATTCCTGAGAGAATCTCCCTGCTAGACCCCCTGAGGGACAAGATGTGTTAAGATATTGAAATAGCATTTTATTATAAACTGTATTTGCATCCTTTATATTTTTTAGCATGTTGTGTTTTGGAGCCGGTCAATAGTGTGACAAACAGATTTGTGTTGCTCTTATAATTTTGTTGAAATATTTACTTGCAATATTCGTCTGTACAATTTTTATAAATAGTCAATAAAGCCAAATTTGTGACTACATTGGGTGTGCTGGTTTGATGAAATGAGATTAACTTAATTTTCCCAACAGAATATTCTTTTATATACGTTTTGAAAAGATTTGTATTTTTTGCAAAGGATGGTGTGTGGGTTCCTGGAAAGGTAGTCGACCCTATGGGGTGTTAGTCAGAAGACAAAAATAGTGATCCAGTTCTCTCATGCTTTATTAGAACAGCTGTTATTGGGTCTGATCAACATGGCACTATAATAGGACAGATGAGACAAAGAGGAGTTCTGAGTTTGTCTAACTGAATGAAGTATGAGCCTACATTAAATACAAATATAATACACAAGCCCTATACAGAAACAGTTTATCATATGTTGCGCTGATAATGCCAGTGTTGTCATACGGCTGAGTCCAGGGTATTGCGCAATAGCCAAGAACACACACACGCATCTCAATTTGTTCTCCGTCCTCCGTTCTCGCAAGGACGCTTGAAAAGAACGTTCTTCTCAAAAACGCAAGTACGTTCTTAGCGGTCTTCGGGTAGATAAACAGTCGGTGTTAGGCTGGAAAGGGTTCGTGACCTAAGTACACACACGGTCACAGTCACGATTCTCTTTGCAACAATGTAACAAATTACTCGAATTATTTGTAAATAATAATTGTATATTGTGAATAAAGAAACTGTAGGCCTATACGTTCTGTTTACCAGTAAGAATACAGAAGAAAATGTATTCATGTATTTGACACAGTATTCACTGTAAAACAAAGATCATGTAAGCAGGACCTAAAATATATTTTTTTTACCAAAGAGCATGAAGGACGTTCAGAGCCGTCAAGGAAACCTAGACTAGACTGAACTGCTAATTAATTAAACGAGGAAGAATAGTGACCTTGTATAAAAAAATAATATTACAGGTCACATCTCACTCACATAGTACAAGTTGTGGTGGCATGCGGTGTCAGCCAGGCTTCTGTTAGCCGGCTGATTAGGTAACCATCGCTCTACACAGCTGGGGCCAAAGAAGGAAGAGAGATTTGGTTCTCCTGTTGCCCAGTATCTGCAAACAGAACAGGCTCAAAACACTTAATACACAATTAGTTTGATAAGAGTTGCTGTAGTGTTCTGCTGAGTTCAGGTATAACTCTAACTTGTATAGAGACAACCAGACTGGATGGGGTTCTTACGTTTTGGCCGGATCCAGTGGTGTTGCGTCCACCCAGGTCCACTGATGGTAGAACGTTGGTGGAGTCAGTCAGACCCAACCAGAAACGGCCTAGGTTTCTGGTTCTAGTGTGAACAAATTCCTGATGGCAGAATGATTAATGATTAATTAAACATTTAATTTGATATCACAATGTCACTCCTCCCCTGACACACACGCACACACACACGCACGCACACGCGCACGCACGCACACACACACACACACACGCGCACGCACGCACACACACACACACACACACACACACACACACACACACACACACACACACACACACACACACACACACACACACACACACACACACACACACACACACACACACACCCTCCTTCTTCCTTTCTCACCATCTCCTCTCTGCTGTTAATGATCACCAGGTATGCCCCTCTTCTGATACAGTCCTTTCTGCTCTCCTCCCAACTTTTCTTCTCCGTGGAGATGTAGTAACAGCTGCTGTGAAACCGGCTCCATCCGTATTCACCGCTCTCTGTTCAAGAACACAAAACGGCATGACACAGAAATGTTGCCTACATTAGTTTTAATTTAGGTTTTACGCTTTGTAAGTACTTTGGTGTTTTGAATATCAAACGTTCTAATGCCCTGAACATATAATGTAGAATTTACAGTTTGAAAAAACGCAATAAATAAATACAATTAAAGATGATTGCTATTTTCTTGCAGTGTTCATAAACTTTTATAACTGACAGCTGCACCTCCTCTTAACTGTGTAACAAATACCACAACACATCATTGATTTTGTCCACATTAGTAATCATTTCAGTTTAATGAGAGTTTGTTTTTTGTACCTTATTGATACAATCCCTTGTTGTTTTCAGTGGCCAACTATCTCAAGCCATGGGCGTTGTTAGACCTTTTTTACTGGGGCACGTGCCCCAGTATAAATCTGCTGTGCCCCAGTAAAATCTAAAGTTTGAGTTTTAACAATTTACTTTATTAGTGCATTTAGTCAGTGCATTAATTTAGATTGATAATCCCGGAAAAAATGTACGCAGTGTCCCAATCAACGCTTGTAAAAGTGTTCAACCGAAAACACAAACCAATGCACGCAGAGCTTGCCAATAGCCACTGCAGCACGCACACAGAAGTCCAGGTGTCGGACTCGGCACACAAGTCAGAATTTAGGTAGGCTAAGAAAACATTACAAAACAAAAGATAGTTTCTAAATGAGAGGCCTACCGATCATCTTATTTTGACGAAAACATAAAAACATTATTACATGAAGCTCAAAAAAACAGTATTTGCGCTCAAATGAATGCCAACAAAAATTAACTATTGATGTCCCTGCCAAAGCTGATATCAAACTTGCGTCCCTGAACTGTTGTATAGTGGGATAAGCAAGGGGAGTTTCTATAGCCTAGTAGTGCATTGTGCGCAGCAAGCTTGAAAGAAGAAAAAGGGATATGAATAGGGGCCTGTGTCCCCGTGAGGGGGGCCTGTGCTCCAGTGAGGGGGGCCTGTGCCCCTTCCCTTACCTTCCCTTTTAGCACCGTGAAAAGAGGAAGATGAAGTCCAACACTACAGTTTTTTACAGTCGCTAGGACACATTTCTCAATACTTAGGTCACGTTTTCAAAACTCTTCACACAGTGAGCACAACAGAAGTATATGTGGGCTAAACTGTGGATCATTTATCATTGCTTTGGCACAAAATGCATTCAATGACTACATCTTTCAAATGACATTGATTCTTTTCTCACTTCGACACAACAACCGCCAAAACTTTATGTACCTACAGGCCAATTTGCACATGCTTACATACTTGTTTTCAAAACTGTTAAACTTAAGTTCAAAACAATAACATAGTAATACAAAACTGAATAAGACAGCAAATTTGCTACATTTCTACAGTAATATTGTAATTAAATATATTTAGAATCTAAAAATTAAATGCTATAAAAACAATTAGACAATTGGACCAACCACAGCTGATTCTTATTGTAGCTGAACACCTACACAGGTGTTACTCTTTCTATTTCATTACAAAAGGAGACAATTTCAGAATAGTTTTGTATTGTGATGTAAACATGGACCCAGCAAGAGATAGAGAAGTGGCTGAAAGAGGAAGAAGAGTGGCTGGGAGGGGGCGAGGAGAACGTATGCGTGGTGGAAGAAGAATGAGAGGAAGATCAAGAGCTGTAGTCTCAGATGAGATCAGAGCTACTGTAATTGATCATGTAGTAAATCATGGTCTCTCGATGAGAGAGGCTGGTCAGAGAGTGCAGCCAAATCTGCAACGCTCAACAGTGGCATCTATTGTTGAGTTTTCCGGCAAACCAACAGGTAACTTGTATTCTGCAAGGGCATCTGACTGAGCTACACATTACAGAAGTAAATAGAGCAAAGCTTCCAAACCCACTTGTGTGTCATTGCTTTTGCATTTCTGCTTAGGACTCAACGGTTACCTCACACAGTTGGGAGAGGTAGGATGTTCACCGATGTGCAGGAAACTCACAGAGATTTGAGACGGAGTCTTGGCAGACAACATGACTTTTGCAAACATCCACAGTGTAAGCATAACAACTATTTCTAGAGTCCTGAAAAAACGTCAGATCAGGATGAAGCAGTTGTACACTGTGCCTTTTGAGAGGAACTCTGAACGTGTCAAGCAACTCAGGAACCAATATGTCCAGGTAATATCCCAATAAAATACAGAACTGTTTTTGAACAAAACCAAACACACACAAAGACAAATGTTTGGGTAATGTGTGCCTACTGTAACAGCCCAACTCTTATGTTGCCTTGTGGATTTATTTTAGAGAGTCATGGAGATTGAAGGCAGGCAAACGGAAGGAATGTGATTGGGAAGAGAGCCACAGTGGATGTCCCGGGCCAGAGGGGTGCAAACATCCCAATGTGTGCAGCAATATCCACTGATGGACTGCTGTTACACAAACCTCTAATTGGGCCATACAACACTGAGCGTCTCCTTGCATTCCTGCACGATCTCTATGGAAGGGTTGTGCTAGGTGAGGAAAGGGATGCAGAGAGAAGAAACCAGCCAACATTTGTAATTGTATGGGACAATGTGGCATTTCACCACTCCCGTGCAGTCACCGAGTGGTTTGCAGCCCATCCCAGAATGGTGTCCCTTTTCCTCCCACCCTACTCTCCATTCCTCAACCCCATAGAGGAATTATTTTCCTCATGGAGGTGGAAGGTTTATGACCACCATCCACATAATCAGATGTCCCTCCTGGACGCAATGAATGCTGGATGCCTGGACATATCAGCAGAAGATTGCCAGGGATGGATCAGGCATGCCAGAAGATTCTTTCCGAGGTGTATTGCCCAAGATGACATGAGATGTGATGTGGATGAGAACCTGTGGCCAAATGCAGAAGACCGAGTAGAGTAGCTGTTGTATCAGGTGGATGTTGTGGATACAAATTCTGTTGTATCAGTGGATGGTGTATATAGATGGATACAAATTCTTGTATTCTTCAAATTCTTGTATAAAAATTAAAAAGACATCCAATATATTGAAGCATACTGCATCCTGTCTGATTCATTCCAGTAACATATATTGCAGTAAATTCTAAACAGTAGACAGGTGTCCTGGTTTTACATAAGAAAACATTGTATAATGCTACCTGTTGTTAGTGTTTTTTAGGTCATTGTTTTTTGGGTGACAAAGTGTGTTTGTTGGCTGTCAACCATTGCTAGTGTTATGGAAGAATGAGTTTATTTGAGACATGTATGATGTAGCAGAGTCACCGACAAACCACGTGCCATCAAACCTTTCCCCTACCCCCGACAAGGAGAAAGGGGGTTTCCCCCCTTGTCCTTATCTCCCAGAGCAGGAGCTTCAAAGCTTCTGGCCCAGCATGGGGTCAGAAGGTAGACCAAAATGGTCTTACAGTATGGAGACAAAGGATTTTAAGGAAGAACTAACTTTTTGGGATTTACAAACATATTCTCAAGGACTACATGGCTCATGGACACTATTTCAATGACAGTAGTTGATGTGTTATAATGTGTGCTTTCCCTTTACTGTAAGTAGCTCTATTATTCTGCAGCCATCACATCTCTGTGATCCACGTGTCTACAGTTAGGGTTGCCAACTTTCTCAACCCCAAATGAGGGACACTTTCTTCCAGGCACATGTGCGCACGCCAACAGCTAACCAACAATAATGGAAATCTCAAGGTTTCATTAGCCATACCATAAACCTACTCATTTCAGTGTAATTTTGGCAAACCACTACTGTACTTGCTTGGATGTATAGTAATAGTCATGACAAGTTTTTCTCAGATTTCATGTTGTTTTCTTGAAATAGCATTAGACTATAACCATATGCCACAGACACTGAAAAGCTTTAGGCCTAAACCAACCATTGTCAAACTAACTTATCCCAGTTCTCAGCAATACATGGGGGGCCATATCATACCGAAGGAAAAAAAGGCAGACATTTATGTAAGTTATATATTCAATTAAATTTCACGATTGCTAAAACACTTTTCTTGAAACAGTCAACCATTTTCTCAATACTGTAAACACAAAACCAAATATTCAAACTCAATTTCCAAAACCTGTGCTCAAAATCAAACTATGCTTTCAGATCATAAACACAACCAATCAATATATAAACACTATGGAGAAATCATTAGACACAACACAAACAAATAGAGAACACAGTATCCAGGCCACGTAGTTACATGTAAAGACAAATTACATGCCCTGGATTTATTAGTTATTAGAAGGCAAGGCCCTTGATAGCTGAAATCCATTTCTCATGACGCTCAGGGTTTTTTGGGACATTGTAAAAGGTCATTTATGTATTTGAGATTTGCTGTTATCACAGCCCACAGCACAGCAGATAGACGGCATCTTGCAATTCCGTCCCCAAGATGGCGCCGCGACCACTGTGTGACGTCACATGAAACCCAGGAATTATTGGCCGGCGAGGCTGTGATTGGAATACTGGACTGGAGCTGTCCCTGACGGGACCAATCAAAATCACCCATCATTCGGGATGTCCTGGACAATTCGGGACGGCAACCCAGTTAGTACAGCTTTTTCCAATTGCTTAGACACAAAAATGTCAAATAACACACAGTTAGTGAAATCTGACACTCAAGGAGCACAACAGAAGGCCATACCTGCACAACTATAAGCACATTCTCATCCTCACACTATTTGCTAAATACTACACACAGTGTTTTGCAAATCACTAAACACACTTTTCTACGTTAGACACAGAAATGTAAGATTATGTCACTTCATTGCCTTTTTTAGACACTGCCTGTTGAAAAGCAAACCGGTTTTTAAAAGGCTCTCAAATTGAACCAGCTCTGAACTAGCTCCCGGTTCACTTTGGTGGAAAAGGGGTATGTTTCCTATGAAGGATAAGCAGAGCTGGGAACCAGTACGAGTCTCTCCTCCCCCTCCCCCCTCCCCCCCCCCCCCTCTACTCACTCTGTGTCAGGGAGAAGAACTGCCCCTCCCCCCTCCCCCCCCCCTCTACTCACTCTGTGTCAGGGAGAAGAACTGCCCCCTCCCCCTCCCCCCCCCTCTCCTCTACTCACTCTGTGTCAGGGAGAAGAACTGCCCCTTCCCCCTCCCCCTCCCCCTCCCCCCCCTCTCCTCTACTCACTCTGTGTCAGGGAGAAGAACTGCCCCTCCCCCCTCCCCTCCCCCCCTCTCCTCTACTCACTCTGTGTCAGGGAGAAGAACTGCCCCCCTCCCCCTCCCCCCCCTCTCCTCTACTCACTCTGTGTCAGGGAGAAGAACTGCCCCTTCCCCCTCCCCCTCCCCCCCCCTCTCCTCTACTCACTCTGTGTCAGGGAGAAGAACTGCCCCTCCCCCCTCCCCACCCTCTCCTCTACTCACTCTGTGTCAGGGAGAATAACTGCCCCTCCCCCCTCCCCCTCCCCCTCCCTCTCCTCTACTCACTCTGTGTCAGGGAGAATAACTGCCCCTCCCCCCTCCCCCTCCCCCTCCCTCTCCTCTACTCACTCTGTGTCAGGGAGAAGAACTGCCCCTCCCCCCTCCCCCTCCCCCCCCCTCTCCTCTACTCACTCTGTGTCAGGGAGAAGAACTGCCCCTCCCCCTCCCCACCCTCTCCTCTACTCACTCTGTGTCAGGGAGAATAACTGCCCCTCCCCCCTCCCCCTCCACAATGCCACACATGTGAACAGATGGATCAAACACAGGCGTCAGGTGTACAAGTACTAAAGTGCTAAACTGTAAACATACCAATCAGGTGTAAGCACTATAAAAAGGCAACAGGTCAGTGTACCTGTCCTCATCAAAAATGGAAGGCAATGTTGCAGGTAGAGGAAGAGGGAGAGGTAGGATGAGAGGGGGAGCCCGTGGATGAAGAATCAGAATCAGAATCAGAATTTGGTTTATTCGCCATGTATGTTATACAAACACGGAATTTACTGTGGCAGGGAGGTGCAAAACACTAAACATATACGGATCTTAAATTAAGTAAAAGTACAACATTTTAAGTATTTCTAAGAACTAAACAATCTAAGAATACAACAATTTAAATCTAAAATAAAATATATATAAAAATAAAATGAAGGTGGGGAGAGGGAGAGGTAGACCTGGAGGCCGTGGAAGAATAGGGCCAAATTTACAGTATCTAATGAAATTCAAACAACATTGAACATTGGTTGACCATGTTGTGAACCATGGGGCAACATTGACAGAGGCTGGACAGAGAGTTCAGCCCAACCTCAGCAGATATATTGTTGCAACAGTAATATGGACATTTCGACAAGAGCACAGGTGAAAACTACTATTCTCTACTGTCTACAATACAGTACAATGTAGCTACATGTAGCTACAGCTATATGCATTACATCAGTACTTTTTTTGTACATATTTACTGCAGTCCATGAATGAAATAATGTACTGTATTTCATTTGCTGTATTCTTTCTTTTGTCTCCACAAATGTATTTCTGTGTTTACAGACTGCTATGTAGCCTACTACAGTATTTGATTTGAAATATGTTCTGATTTTCTGCACAAAATGCAACCGTTACGTAGACAATTTGGAAAAATACAGTAGCCTAAATATTTTCAGCAGTGTGCAGTACTGGTCTTGTGTGTTGTGTTTGGTCAACATATTCATGTACTTGTATGTACTCTACTGGAACAATATCTTTGACAAAATCAAGCAGGTTATATCATTAGAAAAGAATAGTTAGTGTAAAAGTGTTTTAAATTTAGCACTACAGTGTGTAACTGGTTCAAACAGAGTCCAATTTTATGAACCATGTGTGTGGCATATGGTGACAGAAATGGGGTTTTATACATTATTGTATAATTTTGAACGAAGTGTTTCCTTTTGCAAAAGATTGGTAGTGTTCTGCTACTTGTGTGTCTGGTTGTGTGAATCGTGTGTTGTGTTTTTACAAAGTGAGCCCTGTTTTCAAAATTGTGCTTAAAAGCAATTGGAAAAAACTGTAAGTAACGATAATAACTGCAGTGCTGTGCTGCAACAGACAGATGTAGGTTCCTCTAACATGACAACAATCTTCCTCTATGATGTCAGGATATTTTTTACAGGGCCCTGCTGAAAGAACTACAATTAAACAGTGAGTTACATCCCTGTTGTCTAAAAGGGCACAATATGAATCTAATCACGGTTACATTAATGAATACCAATTGAATAGCCTACATGTAGCCTAACCTTTGTGCACCACCATCCAACTTAGCATTGAACACGGATAAACTAGGTTGCACAATACTGAATGCTGTAAACTCTGAATAGGGAACACAACAAGATAAACAAGAATACAGACTATCGGTTTACAGAGGGTGTCATGAAATGTTCGAGGTATTAGTTACACCCCAGCCTAATGTTTCCAGTGTCTAACCACAACACGTAGGCCGACTGACCGACAGTGTAGGATGTGAAAATGTAGATGATGTGATGCTTTTGGGAAGGTGATGTCAAAAATGTTTAGTTACATAGCCTACTGGAAGGACAGGTTGTTACGTAATGGTATATTTTATTCATTGTCGTTCCAGCGAATTTTTACGTTTCATGTTATAAGTTAACATTTCTAGTTGTTTTTTTTTACGTTTTATACATGACATTTGAAGCTGCTGACATGTTGCTCACGGTCGGCCTTTTAGCAGGAATCTGACTCCATTCTAGAGCAGTTGATGTTGAACATAGTCCCTGCGCTTTGGGCCAATCACAATCATGTCTGTGGACCGTTGTGTTATTTGATTGGTTAACAACGCCATTACGCTTTAAATCCAGGAAGTATAAATTGTAATGAATCGCCTCGTAATGGACTGAAAGAAATAGGTTCTCACTAGGTAAGCTATAACATTTCGCTTTAATTGTCATATCGTGTTTTTAAGGATATGGTATTGTTTGTATACCACTAACTAAATCAAATGATTAGCCTTTTTGTATTGTTATAGCTAGCTATTAGATTGTTTTCCTATGTAGTAGGCTAGGCTAACTCAGTGACAGTGTCAGTTTGGGAAATTGGGGAATGGTCTACTATTGACTGTACAGTTTGCATTCAAACTAGTTCGCTGTATGACTTATTTAGACGGTTAAACTAATTTAGGGGTGTGCGATACTGCAAAATTGGGAACCCCTGGTGTAGGAGAAAGCAATGCCTCATAATTTATTAAGTGAATGCATCATCAATATGCAAATTAGAATTTTCATGATTTCATGATTATGATCATAACAAAACACAGGACAAAGAGTTTTGTCAAAAATACTGTTAGTATAGTGTTCTGCTGGGTCATGGGACTGCGCGTGAACAACACTGGCAGCAACTCGAAGCATAGTGGGGGATGGGCAAAATGAGTTTGAGCGAAGTGAGAGGAGCGGTATTTGCACAACCAGTGTGCGAATTGGGGGGGGGTCTGACCCCCCTAATTAAGACTTGGACCCTCCCAAAAGAGGTAAAAACAACAGGTCGAGGGGATCGATACATTTATATATCGTTCTTACCTGTAATCTTAAATATTACTTTACGCCCTGGAGAAGAAATTGACCCCCCCCCCCCCCCCGATTGCCATTGTATAATTCGCACTCTGTACACAACCACTATAATGTAAAGGGAGTTGTGTACTGAATGTAGAGAAGATAAATGGAAACTTAAATATCGATCAATACTGATGCCACTAACCGATATGCTGCAGGCTGACATTCTGCACAGCCCGAGGCATGGGGAACACCGACAGTGTTGTGGTGCAGCAGCGATTGGCCCGGTTCCGCCTGGAGGAGCGGCCTGTGGTTGAGGGCTTGTTCGAAAAGCTTCAGCAGGGCTCGAGTTCTGCCGCAACCGGGACAACAAAGACGTTTCTAGAGCTGGACACCTTAAAGGTTGCGATCATGCAGAACTCACCCTGTAGAGTATATCTTTGTCTCCCATTTAATTATTTTTGTTGTCGTTGAATTTTGTCAAATAGAAATGTATTACACATAGGACAGGAGGCGTTAAAGTAACTGACTGTGCTTTGTTGCAGCATGCCATGGCAGATGTAGCCTCAGAGCAGATGGTGCGGCGCGTCTACGCTGCTATGGCCAGCATGAGCACAGGGGAGGCAGCAGGAAGTGGCGAGGCGACGGGCATGGCTGCAGAAGCAGGGGTGAGCCATGGGCAGCTGCTCGTCTTCCTGGCAGACGTCCTGCGAGGCACGGCCGAGGAGCGGGCACCCATCGTCATGGTGATGGCGGGGGGCTCCCAGACTGGCGTTGTCACGTGTGACCAGGTATCAGAGGTGAGCATGGAATTCTCACGTTTCCTCTCACACTCACGTTTCCTCTTAAGTGTAGACTCTCTGGTCATCTACTGACGACTGTACCTGTCCTACTGTAGTTCCTGCAGGACCTGGTGACTGCTGTGGTGCAGATTCTAACCCGTAGGGGGCGCCTGAAGGGCTGGGAGCCAGACCATATGGGAGACTGTTCCCTGGGGGTTAAACTCCTGGCTGAGCAGATGTCCTCTGAACTGAAACCCTCAGGTTAGTGGAACCCCTCTCAACAGATCCCTTTGATCTGTAACGTCGGCACCTCAATGCATGGGGTTGATTTGGGTTTTATGAACCCCTCTCATCACATGCACCCCCCCCCCCCCCCCCCCCCTCCTCAGATGGCGTCTGTAACGTGTCCGTCCTGGAAGACTGGATCTTCCACGTGAGCCAGGTGGCTGTGTACCTGGACCTGCTCATCTCCGAGGGCCTAGGCGTGGCTCTGTCCTCCCAGCCGCCCCCGCCCCTCCTCCCCCCCTGCCAGGTGGCCCCCTGGGGGAAGCTGCGCTGCCTGTTGGACCTGCCCTCCCTCATGTTCCTGACCCCCCAGCTGCCGGAAGGCCTGAGCTCCCCGTGGAGGCTGCTGTTCTCCACACAGCTGCACGGAGAGAGCTTCTCCCGGGTGGTGGGCAGCTGCCAGCACAAGGGCCCCAGCCTGCTGCTGGTCCGGGACACCAAGGGCCACGTGTTCGGGGGCTTCGCCTCCCAATCCTGGGACGTCAAGCCGCAGTTCCAGGGTAAGGACCGCGGTGACGCGCTGGATCTTCTGTGTGGATCGTGACGCTTTTCATGGTTTAGAATCTCGATTCTGCTGTTTTTCCTCTACAGGAGACTCCAGGTGCTTCCTTTTCTCAGTGTTCCCAAGTCTAAGGGTGTACACCTGTACAGGATATAATGATCACTACATGTACCTCAACCAGGGACAGCAGACCATGCCCAACGGACTGGTAAGGCTCATCAACTTCCCGAACGCCACCCCTTTATTTCACTCGATGTCTGTCGTGTGCTATAACTCGGTATTGGACTCTCTCTCTCTCTCAAGGGTATGGGTGGGCAGCACGGGTACTTTGGGCTGTGGCTGGACAGCGATTTTGGGCGGGGCCACAGCCGTGCCCGGCCTCGCTGCACCACGTACGGCAGCCCCCAGCTCTCAGGGGAGGAAGACTTCATCCTGGACCAGCTAGAGATCTGGGCAGTGGGCAAGCCCCCCCAGGACCCGGACCAAGAGGTCAGTAGCACGTGTGGTGGGACTGGCCTTCTGCATGGGTGGGGAGGGGTGTGTGACGCAGATTCCTGTTAACACTCAACGAATAGAAGTTGCGCTTGTTTGTCAGGTCAGATTTATTGCCCAAGCAGCAGCAATGTGGTGTGTGTGCTCTAAGCTGAGGGAGGGGTTGGGTTTCTAGAGCTCCATACTGACTCGGGGCTGTTGTTTCATGTTGACCAGAAGAGGAGCATCCTGGACGTGGACCCCGAGGCACAGGCCATGATGGAGATCGTAGGGAAGACCAGGCACAGCCAGGGCCTACGTGAGCCAGACGACCAGAGCTAGAGAAGACGGCATCTGGGCCCCGACGCGTATTATTATTTATTGTGTTAAACTTGTGTGTCTACTTAAGTGTTATTTCTCTCTGTGTGTATTGATTTGATGGCTTCAATGAAATAAAACTTGAATTATGTTACCTTGGTGTGTTGTGCTTTGCTCAGACTTGACATCAGTTGGTACTGCAAAACATTTAGGAAAGGTATTAAGATTTAATATTCGTGCTCAAGGAAATGTGTATGTTAGTATGCCTCGCTGTAATGAATTGATCTAGAGGTTTGGTCGGTTGAGATCTTGGTTGCTGACTGGCATTTGTCTGATCTTTTAAATGTGTGGATAAGTAAACGACTCAACAGTGCCCTCTTCAGTCTGAACGGCCGTACGGGCTACGTCCTGCAGCCTGAGATGATGCGTGCTGACAGCTACGATCCTCAGCTGGAGAAGAAGAAAGTCAAGTTCCGCATCACTGTCAAGGTACAGCTCCTAATGACCCTCCCTCCACCACTTCATCTATAGAACTTCCACCCACATTTGAAATAGATTTGATCAGCTCTAAATCTGGCTGACCTTCGACATCAGTATGTTATAAGTAATAGAGCCAAAAGTGTAGGGAGTCGGGCTAGTAACCAGAAGGTCGCTGGTTCGATTCCCGGCCGTGTCAAATGACGTTGTGTCCTTGTATGAGCCAGAGCTCACCTTCCTACGCTTCGTGGTCAACGAGGAAGACATGTTCTCAGACCCCAACTTCCTGGCCCAGGCTACATTTCCTGTCAAAGGCATTCGCTCAGGTAAAGCTGCTGCACACACACAGGTCCGCAAGCAAAGCATTTTCGTCTTATACCCTGATACACTTTGTGTATCCTCCTACACCAAAGAATAGTTTCATTGAGATTACCGGTACTTAGCTTGCCTGCATCAAACATGGCAGAGGTGACACATATACACAAATAGAGAGACGGAAGTGTTTCCTGTATGACACCCACATAAACTTGCAATCAGATAGAGACAGATGCTTAGTAAAAAACTGTTTGGAGTATGGAGTTCAGTGGTGATAATAATGTGAGTTTGTTGACTTCATGTAGTGTGTTCCAGTACTAAAGATCAGAAATCCAACAGCTAGTTTGAGAGAATCTCTAGCCTGCCAGACCCTCTGAGGGTCGGGGTGTGAGACAAGGTCTTGGCATTTTATTAACTGTACTTGCAATGTGTATGTTTATTTGCATGTTGTGTTTTGGGGCCAGTAAATAGTGTTGCAGATGGATGATTGCGTCTTTAATCATTCTGTTTAAGCATTTAATAGCAATATTCCTCTGTGAAATGTTAATACATAGTATTTGTACTCATTAATGTGTGTGATTACACAAGGTGGGCTATTCGATCTGAATTCTCTTCCTCGGTTGCAAAGAATACAAACTCTTATTTGAAACATATTCACAGACAGTTTATTTTTGATTGAAATTATTTCACATCATAGTTGTTATTTTTCCTGTTGAAGTTCTCGTATTTGATGACAACAGTCACAGAGCAGCGGCAGCAGTGGCTCTCCAGCACGGAGAAGCAGATCGCGCGACAGGAGAAACAAAAAAATGACGGCGGCCCTCTTCTGCCCTGCCAAAAATGACTACAAGGAATTGTGGGAAATAGGATTTTTTTCTCTCCTAGTCATCCTGTCCATGACTGACTGCCAGAAAGGGGCGCCAGAGCACAGGATGCCCTGTCGTCATGACCATTAAGACTTTAAGCGCAGTCACAATTAAAATGATAGAAACCTTTACTAATTCAGAAGAACGTGTTCAGAACAGCTTGTCCTATCAACTCAGGGGGAAAGGGAGACAGAGAAAAGGGGGATAGGGAGATGAGGCCAAATCAAACCAAAGCATTGCACATGGAGCTCCACAGGATTTTACAAATAGATGAGTCATTTTCTTTTTTAATAACAATCACATGTCCTCTACAGTAATAAAAAAACATATCCCATCTCTTACCTCCACACCTCCAGGATCCATAACCAAGCCCTAACCCCTGAGCCTTAGTAACATGGTACTGGTTATAATTCCGCTTCCTGATAGGCTGAGACCTAAATCATTCACACCTGTCAGCCATGTTAGCTCGGCGCTGAAGGCTAGGATCGATAGGCTAGGATTTGCTTTAAGGACACACATTCTCTCTCAGAAGATATACATGTAGAAATGAAATGTTAAACCGAGAGGAACATCAGACCCCTTTCATTTGGATGTGTCAGCCAATTGATACGCATCTTTGACACACCCCGACTTTCCTCTCTGACACACTTAACACCTGTCTCTCTGACACATCCAGGCCTGCGCCTTAGGGGGTGGGGGTGGGGCGCACAGTCTTCAGAAAGCTAGTGATCCAACCCCTTTTAATGTACTTTTCAATCTTCAAAAATAATTAAGTTATCAAATAAAAACAACAGCTGATTCCAGCGACATGTACATGCAAACAATGACAACAAAGTAAAACTAACAAACAGGCAACAAATTCTTGATTAAAGTGATACAAAATTGAAAGAGTTGAAAAAAATAACCAATAATTAAAAGATTTGAACCACTGAAAACATACTTAATAATGACAAGTTAGATTACAGTGCACTTTGTGTGAAAAGAATTAAACCATTGTACTGATAATGACCACACGCTCACATCCTGAGGACAACCCAACCCCCCCCCATGACCACACACACACACACACACACACACACACACACACACACACACACACACACACACACACACACACACACACAGGAAAGCCCAGAAAAAAACTGAGGGAGGAGTAGAGAAGAGGGAGATAGACTTAAAGAAAGAGGAGAAAAAAGACTTGTATAT
Organism: Thaleichthys pacificus; assembly: GCA_023658055.1. NCBI lineage: Eukaryota > Metazoa > Chordata > Actinopteri > Osmeriformes > Osmeridae > Thaleichthys > Thaleichthys pacificus. Next base: position 18,104,482 of record CM042870.1, read on the forward strand.
ACACATTACACCAGGTCCTAGACCAGGTCCACAGTGCCACTAACCATCCTGGCACAAGGAAACATAGCATAGATACCACTAACCGTCCCTCAGGATGGGTCCTAGCCAACCCCAGCCCTCTGGGTCCGACTCGACCAAAAAGAACGTGGGATCATTCAGGACAAAACAACAGAAAAAAAAAAAGTCCAAAGAAAAAAAGGATTAAAAAGGGCCGTCAACGAAACAGTATGCCTGTGTTCCTAAGTGTGTGTGTGACTGAGTGTGTGTGTGCGTGCGAGCGAGACAGCGAATCAATGGGAACCACCCCCAGAAGCAGAGCAGATGCCTGACAGAGGTCTCATCTCCCACCCTGACACTGAGGAAAGCACATCCCTATGCCACAGCACATCTACCCCAACACTCCTCCACTGGTGATCATCATGTTAATAGAGTCAGTTGTCTTGATTTGGAAGCAGACCTGGTGTCATCCACCATCGCCCCTCCCCCCCCCCCCGGCCAGGGCCCTGTCCCCAGCAGGACATGAGGTCATCACATAGACCTTCACAGTCTCCATCTCTCATGAGCTGGGGTCCATGAAGCCCCTACTGAAGTATGACCCAAACCAAGGAGTTCCACAAACCCACCATTTTGTTGGGCAAATGTTACCTCTGGAACCCCACATGTTACGTTTATCCCCTCAACCGGCTGGTGGAACCCTCGGGGCAACAGGTCCATTCCACGAACCTTCAAATCCACGTCTGGGAGGGGCTCCCATGACACCCGGCTTTGATGTGTTATGTAGAAGGAGCTCTGATTGGATGGCCTGGTCACCAGACCCTCTGCATCACCAATGTGTATCCACGGTTACAGTGTCCCATCACTGGGGCTAAGTATGGTGTACCCATTAGAATGTTAAGGTGGGGTTGTTGCAGTGGCAACTGTCTAGAAGGGGCAGTTTCTTCAGAAGGTAGTGGACATGTTCTAAACAGAGGCTAGTCCCAGACTATCCTCTGTACTGCACAAGCAGTCTGTTAAATATGGGTCTTATTATGTACACTGAAAACAGTAACAAAAAGTCAAATGGTTTTGTTTTTCCAAATCACTGGTGGTTTCTGATCAGAGCAGAGCTCCTGTAATGTCTGCTTCTCAAAACGTCATCAGGGAATACACACACACACACACACATTCATGTATATATATACGTATATATCTTCTATATAAACACACGGTATATGAAAGCAGAGATGTCTGGAAAAATATGTTCATTCAAGTTGATTAAAAAGTTGATTATTTTGAGAGTGAGCACATCGTATGAGGACAGGCACAGTCTGGCAACCTCTCTCTAACCCTGAGGCCGCATCCGTCACCAATGAAGGACTTAACTGACCAGGGTCTGAACCTGGAGACAACCCAAAAACCTAACACGAGCTTTGAACACGTCGTCTAGAGTGCTGCGTTTGGACCAACTACAGGCAATATCAAAAGAGAACTGGAATGTGACGCATGGTTTATCCAGCCTTCACCAGAACAGGGTACAACAGCTCTTAGTAGATGGACGAAGAGAGAGGGAGGGAGAGAGAGAGAGGGAGGGAGCAGAGGGAGACAGTGTTTAATGTTATTTAGGCGAGAGAGGAGGGGGCAGATTGATCCTCTCGATTTGTTCTGTCAGCTAAGAGGCGTGGACAGAAACTGCTACCACTTAAGAGAGAAGAAGAGAGAGGAGGAGTGAGAAAGGCAGGAGGCAGACAGACAGACAGACAGACAGACAGGCAGACAGACAGACACAGACAGGAGGGTCTTTATGTCACAGGACAGTGGATCCTGGCACCTGATGATGTCACTATAAAGGTCCTTGTGGTACGGGGGCCCGGTAAGAGATCCTTTGCTTAAATGATTATGATGTCACTCGAAAGATGATTCTAGCAGGACATGATGTCACTAGAGAGGACGTGATGTCACTGGGCGGTCCTGGCGTTTCTTCGGGGGAAAGGCCCCTCAGAAGCTGAGTGGTTAATGATGTCAGTCACGTGTTCTGATGATATGAGGCAATCCTCACATTTCTGATGATGTCATAGTTCCCGTGGTGCTGGTGCCCTTGTGAGCATGATCACCAAGCCTCCGTGTAGCGGACATCCACCTCCTTCAGGTTGGGCAGTTTAGCCTGCAGGAGAAAAAGGGATGGAAACACGAAGAGAGAAGGGGGGAATTGAGACAAGAGGGGGGGGGGGGACAAAGAAGGGAAAGAAAGAAAGCATAAGCAACAGGAGCAGGGCACGTGTTGAACAGAGTGTGTGGTTGACAGTGTGTCACCTCCGCCAGCAGGGTACAGATGATGTGAAGAGGGGCCTGGTGTGTGTGTGTGTGTGTCACCTCTGCTAGCAGGGTAGAGATGATGTGAAGAGGGGCCTGGTGTGTGTGTGTGTGTGTGTCACCTCTGCTAGCAGGGTAGAGATGATGTGAAGAGGGGCCTGGTGTGTGTGTGTGTGTGTCACCTCTGCTAGCAGGGTAGAGATGATGTGAAGAGGGGCCTGGTGTGTGTGTGTGTGTGTCACCTCTGCTAGCAGGGTAGAGATGATGTGAAGAGGGGCCTGGTGTGTGTGTGTGTCACCTCCGCTAGCAGGGTAGAGATGATGTGAAGAGGGGCCTGGTGTGTGTGTGTGTGTGTCACCTCTGCTAGCAGGGTAGAGATGATGTGAAGAGGGGCCTGGTGTGTGTGTGTGTGTGTCACCTCCGCTAGCAGGGTAGAGATGATGTGAAGAGGGGCCTGGTGTGTGTGTGTGTGTGTCACCTCCGCTAGCAGGGTAGAGATGATGTGAAGAGGGGCCTGGTGTGTGTGTGTGTGTGTCACCTCCGCTAGCAGGGTAGAGATGATGTGAAGAGGGGCCTGGGGTGTGTGTGTGTGTGTATATATGTGTGTGACCTCCGCTAGCAGGGTAGAGATGATGTGAAGAGGGGCCTGGTGTGTGTGTGTGTGTCAGTCTGCTCTTCCTACCTTCAGGTCTTCATAGGTGTCGGCCGTCAGCTTGGTGCTGTTCATGTTCAGACTACACAGGCTCTTCATGGCTGAGGACACAGAACACAGGGTGAGTGTGTGTGTGTGTGTGTGTGTGTGTGGGTGAGCAGTCTGTCACAGCTGTGTGTGTGTGTGTCTGTATGCAAATGGTGTGTGTGTGTGTGCGTGTCTAGATTTGTCTGTGTGCATGTGTGTGCAAATGTTGAGGCATGTGTGTGCGTGTGTGTATGTGTGGCTGTGTGTGTGTGTGTGCGGGGGAGTGTGGTGTGTGGGGGGAGTGTGCGTGTGTGTGGGGGAGTGTGTGTGTGTGGGGTGAGGGGGAGTGTGTGTGTGTGTGGGGTGAGGGGCTTGGTCTTACAGCTCAGGGCCAGCAGGCCTGCGTCAGTCACAGGAGTCTCACACAGATTCAACACCTGTAAACAGGCCAGGTGTTCTGACAGCAACCGCAGTCCAGCGTCTCCAAACTAGCGCACGCACACGCAGACATAAACAGTATGTGTCAAACAACACGTCTGTTGTATGTGAGAGCATGTCTGTACGGGCCTGTGTGTGTGTGTGTGGGGGTGTGTGTGTGTGGACAGACCTGTGTGGACCAGAGGTTGAGCTGTTTGAGAGAGGGGAGCTTGATGAGTTGCTCAGCACAGGCACTGGTGACGTTGGTGAAGGCCAGACTCAGGTTCTCCAGGTTCCCAAAGGAACCGGAACTAAGCAGCCTGGCCAGGTCAGCGTCCTGGGGGGGGGGGGGGGGGGGGGGGGGCAGAGTTACAACCTGCATCCATGTCTGTTGTACTAGGCTTTGACGGGAGTGCGACGGGTTAAAGAGCAGAAACTCACCGTGGATTTGGAGGGCAGAGTGAGACGGGTAGGACCTCCTTTTCTTTGCTAAGAGAGAGAGACAGGAAGAGGAACAGAGAGAGAGAGAGAGAGAGAGAGAGAGAGAGAGGGAGGGAGAGACAGACAGGAAGAGGAACAGAGAGAGAGAGAGAGAGAGAGAGAGAGAGAGAGAGGGAGAGAGAGGCAGACAGGAAGAGGAACAGAGAGAGGGAGAGAGACAAAGAGATATGTAGACAGAAAGATGGGCGTGAGAGCAATTCCTGCAGTTCCTCATCTGTACAGCAGGTGGCGTCAGGCAGCGTGCCAGTGGGCCATTTGTCTAATTCACTCTGATTTCCGTTTGTGTGTCAGATGTGTGTTGTGGGGCCAGTGTGTGTTAAGAGTGTGCTGCGGCGTTAGTGCGTGTGTGCGTGTAACTTACCAGCTCTTTGAGCTCTCTCTGCCGATCGCAGAGCTGCTCGTACATGCGCAGGCCCACCAAGGTGCTCTCCAGCGTGGAGATGATCTGGAGCTGAGTGTCCTTGTTGTCTATGATGTTATACTCCAGCATCAGACACAGGATCTACAACACACACACACACACACACCAATGTTTGGGGTGACCTCTGCTTTCAGCAAATTGGCACGTCCTCAAATTGTGTGTCGTGAACAGGCGCGCGAGCGCACACACACACACACACACCTCCACCATGGTCTGGTTGCCACGGAGAGCCAGAAGCATACAGGGACCTAGCTTGTTCTCGGCCAGGGAGAGAAGGAACTTCTTAGTCTTGTAACAGGACCCCATTAAGATGTGGACCTATCCGAGAGCAAGGAAGAGAGAGAGAGACGTCAGACATGATCTGTTATTTGCAGATCGGAAATGTGGAGAGAACTACGAATGGGAATGAGACCTACCATACTGGCAAACAGTTCCCCATCATCATCACAAGCCACACCCCCTGGACTGTACAACTGGAACCAGCCATCCTTCCCAGAACGCACACTGAGCAGACAGGAGTGGACCTGGAACACACACACACACATATGTACACACACACAACAAGCACACACACAAGAGCATGTTAATCATTAAACCTCATTGAAATAACTGTGAAATACTGTTACCCCCAAGTGCACACACGCACACACACACACTCTTACCTCCTGTCTCGGATCCTCTGCAAACCGGTGAATAACATGTTTGAGCTCCCTGTTGAGACAGACAGATGTTACTACTGAAACCAGGGTCTTAGTACAGACAGACAGATGTTACTACTGAAACCAGGGTCTTAGTACAGACAGACAGATGTTACTACTGAAACCAGGGTCTTAGTAGAGACAGACAGATGTTACTACTGAAACCAGGGTCTTAGTACAGACAGACAGATGTTACTACTGAAACCAGGGTCTTAGTACAGACAGACAGATGTTACTACTGAAACCAGGGTCTTAGTAGAGACAGACAGATGTTACTACTGAAACCAGGGTCTTAGTACAGTACAACTGACTGACTACAGTTGCAAAGGGGTGGACATTTGAATTTTCGATGCAAAATGTTGTTTATAAAAGTGTTATTTATTTCAATCTCATTAATTTTACATTAGATAAAAGATTTAAATAGAGGTTTCCTACAGAGTTTATTCTAACAGTAAAAAAGGTAATTTTAGGGTGGAAAATAACAATGTGTCAACGGAATTCCCCGTTACTTTCCATAAAGTCCCTAAACCTCAGGACATTTCCAGAACTGTGGAACCCTCTGAGTGATGAGATAATGGGTCCACGAGGGCTACTTACTTTGTAAACTTGGAATGAGCAAGGCCCCTAGGGGGAGGAGAGGGAAAGAGAGGTGGTTAGTGTCAATGAGAACACTCTTTGTACTCCGGCAACACACAGCATCTACGTGTGTGTGTGTGTGTGTGTGTGTGTCATTAGCCGTGGGACCAGCATGCGCGGATTGTTGTTCTTCTTAATGACTCTGCTGTCTGTGTTCAGACGGTGTGCGCAGGTGAGCTCCAGGTGAGCTCCAGGTGAGCTCCAGGTGAGCTCTCGACAAGACAACAGGTGCTCTCCACAGACGGCGGCTAACGAGGGGCCGGACGCCGCAGCCAATTACAACGCTGCCCCCAGAGCCCCCCTATCTTCCCGCTAAGGCCCCTGGGTAGAGGACCCACGTCATACCCCCGCCCCTCAAGGTCTTCTCCGAGGTCTCGGTGTGTCTAGGCTGTGTGTGTGTGTGTCTGCGTGCGCGCGCATGTGTGTGTCTGTACTCACTCTTTGGGGAAGGGAATGGGCTGCAGCAGGCTGGCTAGAGCTGGTCTCCAGTCATCATAGTCAGACCTGGGGACACACACACACACACACACAAAGTTGACGACAAACACAGGCAGACAGGGGGGACGGAAGGAGCTGGTTGTGCCGTGACAGGGGGTGTCAGCTCTGGTTCATGTTTACACACACACACATGCACACGTACACGCACACACACACACATACACACACACACACACGTACACGTACACACACACACGCACACCCACACACACACATACACACACACATACACGTACACACGCACACCCACACACACACACCCAGAGGAGCCGGCGGACACTCACAGCATCTTGAGGATGAGGGCGAAGCAGCCGAGGACGCGGTCGGCCTGGGCGGGCAGCTGGATGGAGAGGGTGTTGAGGGCGGGGCTCACCAGCAGGCAGTCGATCAGGTTGGGCTCGCCGTTCGCCCCCCGCTGGGGACCTCCTGCGCACGTTGGCCTGGTTGTTGCTGCGCTCCAGCTCCACCAGGATCTCGCTGGAGTTGACGATGGAGGGCGGGGGGGAGAGGGGCAGCGTGGGGGCGGGGGAGACGGGGCCGGGCGGAGGGGGGGAGAGGGGGAGGAGGGCGGGGGGCGGGGGGGCGGGCGGGGGCTCGGGGCGCAGGAGGCGGAGGGGCAGGGGGGGCTTGCGGTCGTTCTGCTGCTGGCAGCCGTTCCTGATCTCCTTCAGGCTGGGGGAGTTGTCTCGGCTGGGGGGCGGGGCGACGACGACGAGACAAGAATCAGACGGGAGAAAGAGGGATTGTGTACATATGCATGTTTGAGTATCGCTGTGTGTGTGTGTGTGTGTGCATGCGTATGTGTGTGTGTGCGACTCACCTGTTGATGTAGTCCTCGTAGCAGGAGTAGATGGCTGCCAGACACACTGCTACCAGGTTGGGCAGGACACGCGGGTGAGGGCATTGCCCCGTCGGACCGTGCATGCTGTGGCACACACACACACACACACATTTTAGATGCTTATCTGAACCCTCAGGTGACATAAAATGACGGGAATGACAGCTGCTGCACTCCAGCGAAACACAGACAGAGACACAGAGAGACACAAGGAGAGAGGCAGAGACAGAGAGAGAGACACAGAGAGACACAAGGAGAGAGCAGAGACAGAGAGAGAGACACAGAGAGACACAAGGAGAGAGGCAGAGACAGAGAGAGAGACACAGAGAGACACAAGGAGAGAGGCAGAGACAGAGAGAGAGACACAGAGAGACACAAGGAGAGAGGCAGAGACAGAGAGAGAGACACAGAGAGACACAAGGAGAGAGGCAGAGACAGATAGAGAGACACAGAGAGACACAAGTAGAGAAGCAGAGAGAGAGAGAAAGATATGCAGAAAAGGAGACAGAAAAAAAGAGACACATAAAGAGAGAGTAACACCAAGAAAGAGATACACAGAGAGAGAGAGAGAGAGAGAGAGCGAGAGATAGAGAGAGCGAGACGAGAGAGATAGAGAGATAGAGAGATAGAGAGATGAGAGCAAGAGAGATAGAGAGATAGAGAGAGAGAAGAGATCAAAACAGGGCAGAACAGGTTACCTGTGAATGAACTTCTTCACCACCTCCATGCCGGCGTTGAGCTCATTCAGAGCCAAGATGTACTCCTGGGTGAAGAGACGCAGTCTGGGGCACTTCCCAAAATCCTGTGTGTGTGTGTGTGTGTGGGTGGGGGGGGGGGGGGTTGACAACATGAGTTTAGACTGTCAGACTCTGAAGTGACTCTAGACATTAGAAGTGTGGTCAGGCCCCACCTACCATGTTGTGTTTGAGGATTCTCTGCACCACAGGAGTGAACACCTCGATCACCACCATGGAGCGAGGTCTCTCACGACAGTGCTGCAAACACACCCAGTACAACACAACACACTCACGGAGGGCTTGTGGAGCGTGCCCAGTGTGCACAGTGAATGTATGGCGTGTGTATAGTGTGTGGTGTGTCGGTTTTGAGGGAGTGCTTTGTGTATGGAGTCTGAGTAGTGTGTGTGTGGACCGTGTAGTGTGTGCGTGAAGGGTGTGGTGGGTGTGTAGAATGCAGTGCAGTGAGTGTGTGGAGTGTGTTCCTCTCACCTTGCAGAAAAACTCACACAGGTCGGGAGGTGGGTGGTTGTTTTCTAACAGAGGAGCGATGGCCTGCCCCCCCACACACACACACACACACACATAATCAATACAACTATTTTCCACATCTTATCTGGTTGCATGTACCATAGCTGTAGGCTAGGGGAAAGCTAGTGCATGTGTGTGTTGGTTATGAACCCCAGCACAGCCCCATACACAGCAGACTCACCACTATGATGTTCTCGTGGTCCTGAGGGCTGAGGTTGGTGTTCTGGGAGGAAGGAGGAGAGAACAGTGAGTCCACTGCCAGAGGGACAAACAAGCATATGTGTGAGTGTGTGTGAGTGTGTGTGTGTGAGTGCGGGTGTGTGCGTGCAGGGCATGACATTAGCACCCGCCCACCCGCCAAATGCGGATAGAATTCGGCTGTGGCGGGTAAAGCACTCTTACTAGTCACTTTGGCGGGTGGACTTCTATATATATATATATATATATATATTGTTTTTATGTAACAGGGGTGCCAACTCTCACGCATTTCAACCAATTCACACGCTCTCACGCCACACATTGTATTTCTCACGTTGAGAAGGAAACGACCAAGTAGTTCTGCTAACGTTGTAACGAGTAATGAACGAGGCGCACATACACAGTGAAGCAACACGCTCACGACGCACGAACACGGAACACCCGTGAAATCTCGTTTCGGGGCTGGGCTGGGCTGCAACATTTTGGTTGGCCTTGTCGCGGGGTGGAACGGGAGAGGGAGGGTTTCGATGCACCGGTTACTAATCAGGCTGAGCGGGGCTGGAGATACTTGTTTTTACTAAATAATAAAATATCTTTGTGGACGTCTTCTGTGTTGCCTTGTGCCGAGATCTAAACCCTGCACGGGTGGAGCCAGGTTCACTGTAACTGACAGACCCACCAAATCTCACTCCAAGGTTTTTTGAAAAGTTTGCAACCCTGTTGTAGGCTAGTCTTCTCAAAACACATCTAAAATAATAAACTCATTGCAGGGTTTTCAAGCCTCACGCATTGACCGTGAGACACACGCATTTCAACATTCATTCTCCCTTTCACACATACACAAACATACAATATAAGATAAACATTTGTTTGTTGGACATTTGGGAATCGGAATTGTAATGATGTTGTTTATAAATATTTAAGTTGACAAAGTTTTGCTTGTGGGGTTTTTTTCAGTTTAGTTCATATATTTTGTAGGCCTACTACATTTTATGTAATCTTGATTTGGGTGTTGACAATGGTCATTTACATGTGAAAGGATTGTAAAACTAGATATTCAAGTAAATTGTAGCAAACCGTAGTCAACTTTAATCAAATACAACTTAATTTCCCAACAACAAAATTGTGGCTAATGAAATTACTGAGTGGCTAGTATATTTGGAAAACCACTAGCCACAGCTGGCTGGTGAGCAAACATTTTAATGTCAAGCGCTGTGTGCGTGTGTCACCTCCGTCCAGGGACGTGCACATGTACGGGCTATTGTTGCCCGGGCGACAGCCGGTTTGCCCTGATTGGCTGATCTTGCTGATCTGTCCCTCTGGAGAAAGAGCCTAAATAAACTTTTTTTTTTTTTTTTTGTGGCTGCATCAATACGATAAGCCCATCATTAGTAAAGTTAAATCGAATGAAATTGCGATATCATCCAGTTCTGTGTTCATTTATTTTGCCACCATAACGTCAGCGTGGCCCTCGGCCCACAGTCACATGACATTGTCACATGACATTGTCACATGACATTGTTTGTTTTCTCACACTGGTGCACTGCGAGTGAAGGACAGGGAAAACCCTTCCACTTTCACATGACTTTTTGAAGTCATGGAGACAATGTTGATCGCTTTTTTGAGCTTGTATAAGAAAAAAAGTGACTGTGGCGGAGGGGGTTTCATGTTAGAGCAATAGCCCCTCCAAATGTCTGTGCAAGTCCCTGCCTTCGTCAGTAGGGTAGAGATGATGTGAAGAGGGGCCTGGTGTGTGTGCGTGTGTGTGAGTGTGTGTGAATGTGTGTGTGTGTGTGTGTGAGTGTGTCACCTCCGCCAGCAGGGTAGAGATGATGTGA
>CM042870.1:18117259-18210542 GCA_023658055.1 Thaleichthys pacificus
TCTTCCTCTTCTCTCACTCCGTCCTCCCTAAGCGCTACGGCTGTGTTTGCTTTTTCACAATGTTTATCTGTCTCGCTCTCTTTGTGTCTCTCGCCCTCCTCTCTTTCTCTCTCCTCCTGGCTTTCTATGCCTCCCTCCCCCTTGGTTTGTCTCTCTCCGTTTTTTCGACGACTCTCTCCTCCTGTTCTCTCTCTCTCTCTCTCCCTACGTCGGCTGGTCTGTGTCTTTCTCCGCACGGGCATAGAACAAACAGGCCGTTCCTCTCTGCATCACCCTCCCCCTTCTACAGAACAAACAGGCTATTCCTTTATTTACATCTCCCTCCCTAGCTGATAGAGGCCTGGCCAGGCTGTTCCCCCCACAGAGACATCCTCCCTCCTCTCTCCCTCCTCCCACCCAGACACTCACCACACAAGCGGAGGCCATTATTGTGAAATCACAAAGACTTTCATTACAAGTCATATCCATACCAAATATTGATTCAGGGAGAGATTTCTCAGACAAATGCAAGACCAATGTTCATTTCACTGTATTGTCTGTTTTATTTGGGTTCAGATGAAAGCACAAATGCAAGGCGCATGCATGCATGCACACAAATAACAAGGTGAGACACACACACACACAGAATGATATGGACGACAGTGGGGGAGATAAACAGCCATGTGAGATCAAGACTGTTGATGGATTCAAGATGGAGACTGAAGTTGCACACGGGCAGGACAATAAAAACCTCAGCAGGTTACCATAGAAACAACCTCCCGCACAACAGCTCGCTGTGGTAACCTGCCTTTCTCTCTCTCCCTTTTCCTCGCCCTCTTTTTCCTCCCTTTCTCTCTCCCTCTTGCTCCCTCTCTTCCTCCCTCTCCCTCTCTCCATCTCAAAACGCGGTTCAAAAGACCCCTCGACGCATCCCTCTCGCGTTCTCCGTGCCTCTCCCTCCCTATCTCTCCTTCTCCATCTTCATTTGTCTCCATCTGGCTTCTTCTCCGTCTCTCTGCGTCTCACGCTCATCATTCATCCTGTTTTCCTTCCTTCAGTGTTCAGGAGGAGAGGAGGAGGCTACGGCTGTGCTCCCTCCTCTCCTCACCTCCACGTTTCCATAGAAACAAGGAGATGGAACAGAGAGAGGTGTTTTTTCTTTGCTCTTTACGTTGTTGTTTTCGGAGAGAGGCCGACAAAAAAAGACGGAGAGATGTTTGGATTTAAGCAAACACGTGTGCAAATCCTCCATGTTTGAGAGAGGTCTAGATTCTGTCAAAGATACACTCACGCAACACACAGAAAAGACAGCTTGACAGCACGGCTTTAGAAATCCCACAACATTACCGGCTATTAATTGCTTGATAATTAGCCACACAAGCTCATGTCCGTCACACATCTTATCATATGGTACACTAATGACCTCCAAGATATTATTGGTGGATGATACTATTTGTTACTGTTTGTTACTGTCCAGCTTCAGTTTACATATCCAGACAACATCCCACTTAGTCTCTGTGGTTCATCCACGACGGCCGTGTTCCTATTTCACCCAGACAAAAGACACACACAACAACCTAAACACACTCAATATCACAGTTAGTTAGGGAGCCGTTAATAATATAATGGTCTGAACCTTTCAGTTCACAACAACTAATAAAGAACAAGAGATCAAGTTTGACTGTTGCAGCTTTACAGTACAGCAATCCATGACAAATGACAACAAAACAGACTGTTCTTAACAGCCAGCTACTTCCCTGCCTGATAACCAGGCTTGCTTCCTCCTCTGAGAACAAGGAGGAACAGCGTGGGTTGTAAACCTAACAAGCCCTCCAGGAAGACCAATCAGCAAGTCCGAGTCGGAGCAAAGACCAACAATAACAACATCAACAATCATCTGGACTAAAGGGATGACAGCATATTGTTCATTGGACAGGTCGTCACAGACTACAGTATCCATGATACCAAGTTTCAGGGTAGGGTACTGGTCACTATCGGAGTTGTGCTTCGAGTAGGTCCTTATGTGAAAGCTTGACCCAAATGAATAAGCCATGTCAAACCATTAAGGGTGGGAATCTTTTGGTAGCTCACGATTTGATTCGAATCAATTCTTGGGGTCACGATTTGATGAAAAAAACCTTTATTCAGGATTTTTAATCAAATTTCTATTCAATATATGCTTACATTTGATTCAATTTTGCTGTTTAGTGTTACTTGTTTCTATTTGACTGTAATAGGCAGTTAAGTGTTGAAAAAAATCCCAATGCATTAAAACCTTAAAATGTATTGTTTTGATTTTTGAAATTTGTGAATCGATATGAATCGCTAGAAGACTGAATCACGATTCAAATGCGAAACGATTTTTCCCCCCACCCCTACAAACCATGCAAGGACAACCAGTTGAAGCCAGCCTGCATAAGGACCTAGCCTACCGCCACCGTCTAGCTAACCCAGGCCAGCACTTCAGCATGACTCCCTGGGCCTAGCCTAGCACCACAGAATAGCTTGCATAGCCCAATCCCAAAGTGTAGCTCACACTGTGTCCTTTTCTCCAGCCATTCCTTTTTTTATTGCAACCCCCGGAGTTTAAAAGCGCCTTTAAAAGTTATTGTTGGCACCTGTTTTACATAGAGAACAGCCACCGTCACAGCTCACCTACAGTGGCTCATTCAAATGGACCACAATCACAATACACTCCCTCCCACAGTGCTGTCATATCTGTGTATACGACCAGTTACAGATCCATCTCTGATCAAGTCCAAAGTGCAGCAGTGTTTTATGGTTACTGCAAATCCCATTAGAGCAGTCAGGTGGTTGTGAGCCTAACCCTAGCACAGCCCTCACACCCCGCAGCCTGGCCAGCTACATCCAGCCCTCAGACCCCGCAGCCTGGCCAGCTACATCCAGCCCTCACACCCCGCAGCCTGGCCAGCTACATCCAGCCCTCAGACCCCGCAGCCTGGCCAGCTACATCCAGCCCTCAGACCCCGCAGCCTGGCCAGCTACATCCAGCCCTCAGACCCCGCAGCCTGGCCAGCTACATCCAGCCCTCAGACCCCGCAGCCTGGCCAGCTACATCCAGCCCTCACACCCCGCAGCCTGGTCAGCTACATCCAGCCCTCACACCCTGCAGCCTGGCCAGCTACATCCAGCCCTCAGACCCCGCAGCCTGGCCAGCTACATCCAGCCCTCAGACCCCGCAGCCTGGCCAGCTACATCCAGCCCTCACACCCCTGCAGCCTGGTCAGCTACATCCAGCCCTCACACCCTGCAGCCTGGCCAGCTACATCCAGCCCTCACACCCCTGCAGCCTGGTCCAGCTACATCCAGCCCTCACACCCCTGCAGCCTGGCCAGCTACATCCAGCCCTCACACCCCGCAGCCTGGCCAGCTACATCCAGCCCTCAGACCCCGCAGCCTGGCCAGCTACATCCAGCCCTCACACCCTGCAGCCTGGCCAGCTACATTCAGCCCTCAGACCCCGCAGCCTGGCCAGCTACATCCAGCCCTCACACCCCGCAGCCTGGCCAGCTACATCCAGCCCTCAGACCCCGCAGCCTGGCCAGCTACATCCAGCCCTCACACCCCGCAGCCTGGTCAGCTACATCCAGCCCTCACACCCCGCAGCCTGGCCAGCTACATCCAGCCCTCAGACCCTGCAGCCTGGCCAGCTACATCCAGCCCTCAGACCCCGCAGCCTGGCCAGCTACATCCAGCCCTCACACCCCGTAGCCTGGCCAGCTACATCCAGCCCTCAGACCCCGCAGCCTGGCCAGCTACATCCAGCCCTCACACCCTGCAGCCTGGCCAGCTACATCCAGCCCTCACACCCTGCAGCCTGGCCAGCTACATCCAGCCCTCACACCCCGTAGCCTGGCCAGCTACATCCAGCCCTCACACCCTGCAGAATGGCCAGCTACATCCAGCCCTCAGACCCCGTAGCCTGGCCAGCTACATCCAGCCCTCACACCCTGCAGACTGGCCAGCTACATCCAGCCCTCACACCCTGCAGCCTGGCCAGCTACATCCAGCCCTCACACCCCGCAGCCTGGCCAGCTACATCCAGCCCTCACACCCCTGCAGCCTGGCCAGCTACATCCAGCCCTCACACCCTGCAGCCTGGCCAGCTACATCCAGCCCTCACACCCCGCAGCCTGGCAGCTACATCCAGCCCTCAGACCCTGCAGCCTGGCCAGCTACATCCAGCCCTCAGACCCTGCAGCCTGGCCAGCTACATCCAGCCCTCAGACCCCGCAGCCTGGCCAGCTACATCCAGCCCTCACACCCCGCAGCCTGGTCAGCTACATCCAGCCCTCACACCCTGCAGAATGGCCAGCTACATCCAGCCCTCACACCCTGCAGAATGGCAGGGCCAGCACAAAGCCTTCCACCCAAACACAAGAGAACAAAATTACTTGTTGTTCTGTAGCCTGATAGAGAAGGCCAAGTGGAGGAAGAGAGTCTTGTCTCTGGCTGAGGTTATATAAGACTCAGACAAGAGAGAGAGGGAACTAGCCTGAATTCCAGACAATATTTCCAATCTTGCCTTAATGGGAGCATTGTTCCAAAAACAGGAGGAGGATCCTCTTTTAAAATATGAACACGAATCTGGAGGTCTGCCAAGAGACACTGGGGCTTTGTGTGTGTGTGTGTGTGTGAATGTGTACGGGTGTTTTGTGTCTGTGCATGTGTAAAGTTATTTTTGTGTGTGTACAGTTGTTGTTGTGTGTGTGTGTGTGTGAATGGGTATGGTTTAGTGGATGTATGTGTACACATCATGATCGCTGCTTAGTGAATTTATCATATGCAATGCCATCAGAGCAGTGTAGCCACAACGAAAATGAGGGGCTTTCCCGTCAAACTGTTTGTTTGAAAATAGTTATTATTTGGACACAGATATGTGCTGTCTGCTCATAGAAATATATGGTGCCAGTGACCAGCAAGACTCAAACTTTACCTATGGGAACCACTTGGTCTAGAAAAAAACAGGCCACATGTCTAGGAGCTTTGAAGTGGGCTAACTACCTTTAGCCTCTGTCTAGCACGTTTACATTTCATTTGAGTATGTTCCTGACTGGCAGGCATCTCTCTTTGGAGAGGTGTCTTGTTAGACAAACACTGTCACAAGGGTTATGTGTGCTGGCACTACCAGGCTTGTGTAGTAGAGTGGATGTATGTGAACAAGGACACTGCCACACATGATCGGACAACCTGCAATCTGATAAACATAAGAGCTCATTGTGACGTAAAAACAACAATGTAGTTGTCAACAATGTAGACACCAGATCACTTCAACAGACACCAAATAACTTCGATCCCAGTCCTGTTTCTAAGGAGAGCGTAACACAGGAAGTAGTTGAGATGGGCCTGTGTTACGCAAATGAGGATGTAGGTCAGCTTAGAATCTTTACAGCACACTGGGTCTGACTCACCTCATATCACTCAACAAGATCTAGACCTGCCTAGCTCATCTTTCTACAATGAGGCAACACTGCACACACACACACACAAACAGTGTATCTTTGTTGCCTACGTGTACAAGCTCATACCTGGTTTTCAGAAAATGCCCCATGGAAACTTAAATGTGTGTGAGAGCACAAACTAACATAAATAAAGACAAATTTTACAACAAAAGTCAACATTCTTTCTTTACATTTCTGAATTTGCCTCCAGGCTTGAGCCTGTGACTCTGACACACTCCTGTCACCTGAACACCTCTGCTGTAATCACAGACACTACTGCTGTGACCGAGCACAGACACTACTGCTGTGACCGAGCACAGACACTACTGACCGAGCACAGAGACTACTGCTGTGACTGAGCACAGAGACTACTGACCGAGCACAGAGACTACTGCTGTGACCGAGCACAGAGACTAGTGCTGTGACCGAGCACATAGACTACTGCTGTGACCGAGCACAGAGACTACTGCTGTGACCGAGCACATAGACTACTGCTGTGACCGAGCACAGAGACTACTGCTGTGACCGAGCACAGACACTACCGCTGTGACCGAGCACAGAGACTACCGCTGTGACCGAGCACATAGACTACTGCTGTGACCGAGCACATAGACTACTGCTGTGACTGAGCACAGAGACTACTGCTGTGACCGAGCACAGAGACTACTGACCGAGCACAGAGACTACTGCTGTGACTGAGCACAGAGACTACTGCTGTGACTGAGACAGAGACTACTGACCGAGCACAGAGACTACTGCTGTGACTGAGCACAGAGACTACTGACCGAGCACAGAGACTACTGACCGAGCACATAGACTACTGCTGTGACTGAGCACAGAGACTACTGCTGTGACCGAGCACAGAGACTACTGACCGAGCACAGAGACTACTGCTGTGACCGAGCACAGAGACTACTGCTGTGACCGAGCACAGAGACTACTGCTGTGACCGAGCACAGAGACTACTGACCGAGCACAGAGACTAGTGCTGTGACTGAGCACAGACACTACTGCTGTGACTGAGACAGAGACTACTGCTGTGAGAGAACCCCTTCCTGAGACCATTAGCTACAGTCAACTATGTTTCCATTAGTCCTGGTCTGTTGCCCTCTGGGTGCTACCTGACGGACACAGACATGGCAAGCTGATCACAGGGACAAGTATTACCAGTACTGTAGTGGCGGAGCCAGTTGTGTTAAAGGTATTAACATGAAAACAGACCGTCATAAACAAAGTGTTGCTTTGTTTGATTCAGTAGAGTGCTTTATAAGTAGCAGCTGGACACAATTTGACAACTGGTTATTACCAACCAGGTTGAATTCTTTGAAGTTAAAAGCAGTCAGGAAGGTAAATTTGCAGCTATGATGTGTGGGCTAATGACTGTGGGATCATTTTACTGTAACAGTCTGTCCTCTGAACTTTACAATTGGATTGAATTCAAGATGGTGATCTACAACCTGTTAACTACCTTCTAACAACCCTCTTGAGAGATAAAGAGAAAGGGGTGGGGGTGGGTGTAGAGAGAGAAGGAATGATAAAGGAGACATAGAAAGCAGAAAGAGAAAAAGAAAGAGCGGGGGAAGTGAGATTAAAAAAAAAAGATAGAGCAAACGAGAGTGAGAGCGATAGAGAGAGAGGGGAATACATCTGAACACTATTAAACCATATAAGTCAATAAGAAACATCAGGTCAGTGTAAAACCTGGTCTTCTTGACCTCTAACCTCTGGGCTGTGAAGCCACACAGACATCCTGCCCTCTTCCACGGTGCCACCTGTTGTAGCTGTGTTCTCCTAAAGCTCTAGGCGCTGGCCCAGCTGTGCCGCTGCACACAGGGCTGTAAGTGAACCACACGGATACATGGCATGGCATGTGTGTTTACACTGTAATACAGTCGCTTCAGAAGACGCCTCCCTCCTTCTGGTGGTTAAATGCGTCCTTGTCTACATTCTACTGGTTGTGTTCATAGTAAGAAGAGATCCGTGCTGTCCGACCTGGGACTGGAGAGACAACATACTCTGCCGCAAAGTCATTTATGACATGATGCCCTGTGATAAGAACGTCATCTGTTTCAACTGTTTATTGCAATATAACAGTATTGCTCTAAATGGGTCAAACTTTTTTCTATCATGAGCAGCATATAGCTCAAACATATCATGTCCCCTTTGTCTTCCTGTACAAGAGGAAGGTTAGAACTGAGGAACCTGCATTGTGGTAGGCAACACTGTTATTATGCATACTGATATTAAAGCCCAACAATCATATGTTTGTATTATTAGGATTGTTATTTTTGCTATAAAACCATTTGAATAAATTGATATAATTATGTCATCTTCTTGTGTAACTGTTGCAGAACCGAGTCTCATTTGTTTGTAATTTGGCCTACTTGTCTATGCTCTCTAGAATAATGCAAAACCACTTGAGCCCATAATATACCATACCATGGTATATTATCGCCTAGGTCTACGACGTTAACTAGTCAGAACTGGGCCTGTTAACAGTGGCCAACAGGCAGCTCCGGGGAGTCCATCAGCAGCCGTAGTTGGAACAGCTTCTACTACATTTACAGTAAGCTAGAGCAACAAGAGAAAATGTCTTCCTCGTCGGCTCGGCTTTGCTTGAGAACATGATATACAGTATGTTGGTGCTAACGAAACAATGCTCAAAGAGACGCAAGTAACCGGAGCTACACGTCGCCTTCCGTGTCGGCTTGTATGTGGCATATTCCTTTTACTGACATTTATTTTAACCGTTGAAACCGGCCAGTTTTTCAGATGAATAAATAGACTGGTTTACAGACAATGTAGACAGCAGAACAAGAGTGTAGCAAACGCGAGGCCCCAGGACATCCGTTGAAGGCATGTGTAGGTGTAGGAGCGGTCGTGGAGGCAGGAAATCAAGCAACAATGTTACGATTATATTATCAGATGAGCAAATGGATGTAACACAGTGAACCGATAGATCGCTACATTTCACCTCTTGCGTCAGTAGTCAGGACTAATCTTTGAAAATGACTGTCGCTGATGTCGAGAACATTGAATGACATTTAATCAGAGTACAGAATAGCCTCTTTCTGTCTGATAAACAGCCCTGCAGTATAACACTCACCGTCGCAGAAGCGAGACTGCTGTCTGTCAGAGTGAGGTGGTGCGGCTCCCATCTCCGTAAGAATTTCGAGGTTAGGATTTTGCTGAGGAAGGTCCGAGGGTGTTTGACCACACACACCTGGATGTCACCCTCCTGCAACAGTTTATATCGCATCCCGCTGCTGCAGTGGAGAAGGGTTCTCTTGCACGGCCCGGCTCCTAGCTTGTTGTTATTATTCCCCTCCGGCGCTGTCGGCCCAGACATCTCCTCGAGCAAAGGCTTGCTCTCCTCGGACTGATAGAACTGGTTGTTGTGTAGCTCATTGCCCCCGCCGCTGCTGTTGAAATCCATATCGAATAATAAGGAAAATAAAATCAACTAGGGATAGAAATAGGTCTATTGACTAGTAGAATTTCACATAAAAAAGGGTTGGATCAAGCTGGGAAACGAGCTACCGCGATACGACCTCAATTGTTGAAATATGAGTGTTGCGGGTGAAATATAGACAAGGCGAAAAGACCGACAAACACGCCATTAAATAGTCTTGAGTGGGAGAATATGACGACAGAAATTTGAAATAACAATTGCAGTCAAGGCAAATGATCCACCATTTTCCGTACAATGCCCCATGAATTGTCTACACTGTCCGCGTTGCGCTCCTCCAGCGAGCTATTCAATATGTTATAGCCAGGGCCATGATATCCATTCTGCCAGCACCCGTCCAAATCGCGTAATCCACAGATTGAACGCATAAAATACACACTCTCTGCATAGAAAACTACTAAATCCAAAACCCTTGTCAGTTTTTCTCCGTGTTTTTGCTCAATAAAGGTTCATTGGCACGGTTCCTTTTTTCTGCCTTTTCCTCTATCTTCGTGAGAGAACCGAGCACATCTATAGAACCACTTGGATTGGTCACTTCTCGTTCATGTGATACCAAAGTGACGTCAATGGGGAGGCAAGCGGATGCGCGGTGCGTCTTTTCTCTTGACTGTCTGCCTACTGGAGCGATGACGGCCGGGGAGGTGATTAGGTTCCCGTAATGTAAAATGAACATAAAGAATTCACAGCGCGAACGATCAACTCAATTGTTGTTGCCTCTGGTTACGTTCGATGAAAGATCTGCCAGATACACGAGCCAATCAAACATCAAACATGCCAACTAGAAGCCGCGCTGAGCAAGGATCCGAAAATGGACGAAATAACGAGCCTGTTTGCAACAGATAGGCAGCAACGTACAGTAACAATGACTGGAAAGGAAATGAAGACCAGGTGGAGTCCTCCATATACGCTAAGCGAAAAGTTACACTGGCCAAAAACGTCATTCGTTTTGACAGCCGATAGGCTATTAGTTGGAAACATTCAATACTAGCCTATTAATATCTGGAATGGCGCTTGGTTTTTATTCATTTGCGCTTATTGGAAACGAGGTCAATGTAACCAATACTATTCATTATTACATAAACTCTTCTCAGGTTTTGAGGTAGGCCTACACCAGACAGGGTGCAGATGATACTACCTCACTAAGCACTATTCTGTACGTCTTTATCTACTTCATGTTGTCTACTTAGGCTCCAAACTTTATTGTACTAACAATAATATTCAATGTGTGGTCAAGAATGCGCAAGTCTGGCTCCACTTAACAAAGATGTCTCCCGCCCCACTTGCAAACGTGATAGTATGACGTTGGGCCAGACAATGAGTAATGGACACTGTCACGACAGCTTTGTCTAAAGCAGTATTTCTCAACCTGGGGACCCACTGCCCTGCACGTTGTAGACCAGTGTTGAGAAACACAGTTTCGGTTTGTTATGACGGAGCGAACGATGATGAGTATTGGGGTTCAGAGTCAGTGATTCAGGATCATTAGCTACTTTACAGTAACACAGGACGAAGTGACGCAGAGGAGACAGGTAGTATGTCTATTCATAGCTGAGCATAATGTTTGCAGCACAGTAGGAGTTTTGCTATCTTGAATGCACCCCACACACCCAGGTATAGATGTTGTGGGAGGGAGCATGAGATCATAGCCTCCAGGTCTTCCTTGTCTCCTGGGTGTGCAACAGTGTCAACAACAAGTTCTTCAAAAACCACAGTCTTCAGACTCTCCCAGTGGAAGTAAGCACATTCTCAGAAGTCTTTTTTCCATTCCGCCCACACCGCTTGTTGCACAATCTTGCCATAACATTACACACACTTACAGCAATTGTTGGAGATTATTAGCGGAGATTGTCAGAGATGATAAAAAACAAACAAAAAAAAGCTGTCACTGGACTAATCAGTTTGGCCACCAGATCACCTTTTAAAGACTTAGTCCACTGTATGAGTCAGGGCAGCCAGGGTCATGAGAGAAACGACAAGTTGGCTACAGGTTTAGATGGTTCACTTCAAACTATTGAGTCTTTGGTGGTAGACATAGATTGGGGGGGGGGGCGGCTAGTAAAAGCTGCCTGGATGGTGACCAGGGTGGATTGGGCAGGTTGACAGACTCACACGCATTGTCTGTCCGGGCCATCCCCTTAAAGAGGCTAGTTTGAGGAGACAACCTCTGGATATTGTTTCAGAATACCCAAACCTCAAAAGTCAGGAAGCTGAAAACTCCCCTTACCTCACAGTATTAGGTTTACTGAATATGAAAAGTAACTGATCTGATTTTATAATGACATCTTTTTTTTGTGGAGTGAATGCTGGCACATGTTAATTAAACTGTCTTTTTAAAACAGTCTGTTTTAGCGGTTTACTAATCAAATTCCCCTTACAGGACAATAAAGACTTGAACTTGAAGCAGCTCCTGCCGACCAGCGAGCCAGCCAGTCCCCCCAGCAGTCTCACTCTGGTCGAGTTACACTGAATGTCATGAGAGCAGCTTTAAGTAAATTAACTACATCCTGATTATCCTCAATAATCCTGTTGCGTTAATCCCACGCCTGCCCCTCACACACACACACACACACAGTCTAACACAGACACAGACAAAACCACACATGTTTACACACACACAAATCCAACCAGACACACACATACAATCTTCATGACCTAATTATTTCAACACACATACCAATCATTTTGCACAAAAACAATGTCACATAGATATTATGGTTTTGCATCACCTTTATTAAAATGATGTCCCATGGACATGGACAATCTCTGGACAGAATGGAAATCAAGATTAAAAAAAAAAAACTAATCAGTATTAAAGGCTACATCTTTGATAGGTCAAACAGAGGTGTTTAATACTTTTATTGATCCTGTAACTCATAGACTCATAACTCAGAGATTATTTGTCCCTACAGGGAAATTGGAATCCCAAACCCTCTAGAACCACCAGAGAATACCACACCTTGCTCACCTCAGCCTCAGCTCCTGGAAAGCCCCAAAAACCACCACGTCAATAATAAAGTGCATCAAATAAGATGACAGATGCGGTCAGGATCCAGAGCGTAACACAGTAGGATGTTACCTGGTGGGAAGCCAGACAGCAGAGCGGAAAGGGTTTACAGAACACCATTATGTGACACTATGGAATGTGAAGTGTCCATATAGCACTACGAGACTAGCATATTGATAGTGGTAACTGTGGCGTACGGCACACGATAGACTACAGAAGACCTGACTACAGTAGAGCGCACTAGAGAAGAGACATGACACAAGTAGACTTGTACTGGTTCAACCAGTCTGGTTCTTTATAATATCCTAGCAATGTTGGCTCCTTTCAATACATGACATATGCTTGTGTACATTTGTGTACTCGTCACAACGCTAATCCAATCTATGCCGTACGGCATAGATTGGATTAGCGTTGTGACGAGAGTTGCAGCTCAAGAGTTTCTGTGCCGTGTGTGACTGTGTGAGGGGTATGTGTTGTACATGGCTGTTTGTGTGTTTGAACATTTCTAAGACATGTTGGCTTGCAACCCTACAGTTCTGTCCCCTATAGTGTGTGTGTGTGTTAGTGTGTGTCTGACGCCCCCTCCCTGGGTGAGGATGGACAGCAGCAGCTGTAACTCACAGAACAAATGGGGTCAACGGATGCCAAAACCGTCCACTCTGACTGGAATGCCAGGTCAAAGGTCACAAGCTGCAAAATAAAATCAGCAATTTAGGAGCTCTACGACCAATAACTCTATTTCTAAACTCTTGTGGCGCTGTAGTGTCTGACAAAACACACCTTTTTTTAATAAACCCCTAATAAACACACTTTAAACAGTAATGCTGTGTAACTGATCATAAAAGGTTAAAGTGTATTATTCCCACTGCAGACGTTTGCCTAATGATTTTGTTTTGTATTAAGATAGACTCGGTAATGATAGCGCCACTTGCCGTCTCCCATCTGCAGGGCCGGCCCAAGGGATTTGGGGTCCCTAAACAAAAATACAAAACATTTTTTGCCCCCAATCTCGGGGCCTG
Source organism: Thaleichthys pacificus (assembly GCA_023658055.1). NCBI lineage: Eukaryota > Metazoa > Chordata > Actinopteri > Osmeriformes > Osmeridae > Thaleichthys > Thaleichthys pacificus. The sequence continues at coordinate 18,130,193 of CM042870.1, forward strand.
AAAAAAATGTTTCGTTTGTTTATCGGGTCGGGCCGGCCATGCCCATCTGAAATGCACAGCTCTTTGGAATACCCACAAGCAGACACACAATGCTAACTAAACATACAGATGACCGAGGAGATGGACCAAAGCAAAAACAAAAAGTGAAATCCCTCCCTGCCACACGACAATTAAAAAATCACAACAGTTTAAAAAGGCAACCTATGGTTAGAAGGGGAAGCTCTCACCCAGCATCTCCCCTCTCAGCCTCTGTAGTAAGATCCCCTTAGTAACCATCCCAAGCAGAGAGAGAGAGGATGAATGTGCTCTTGTGAAGGCCCCAATCCCTAACTCATCCACTACACCAGAACCCTGAGCACTGGTGAAACTCTTCAAGCTCACAGCTGTTAGCCACGTGCAAACATATGTTCCACTAGTGCACGGGCACAGGTCTTAAACCTTTAGTCTGGGACGGGGTCAGGGAGTGTGCCAGGCTGAGTGTGTGTAATAATGATTGGTATTAGAATCAGGAAGTGGGCCGGGTCTACACGTTGGGTATGCGGATCCTAAAGAGGCCTTGTTTGAGCTGCAGACGGAACAGACGACAGTTGGCGATGCGCAGGGCCGAGCAGGCCGTCTTGCAGAGGTCAGAGGTCAACATGGGCTTGGTGCGGTGCCAGGTCCCTGAGCTGCGACGGAACTCCCGTACGTAGTCGTAGCTCGTCCCTGCATATGGACGACAGGAGACATGCTCACACACACCCGTCTAACGTTTGGTAACGAGCGCACACACATGCACCTACAGCTCAGAGACACGCACACTCGTTTTCGTGGCCTGAAAATTCTGTTCTGTTCACAATCCTGTTTCCCCCCCGCCTCAACCCAAAAACCATCCCCTAACTTCTAACCCTGACCCCTTAAAGTACACAAATCAAACCCTAACCCCCCCTAGAAAAACTGCAGTTCAAATGAGAAAATGCCCATCAATCCCAATACTTTCAAATGTTCCTTGTTCTATTCTTGAGTGGACTTGAGTGGAATGGTTAAACTAGGCTATACACACACACACACACAGTGTAATTCCTCACCAGTGTCCAGGTCCCCCACCACATAAATGCTGGCTCCGATGGCTACAGCTCCGTACACAAAGGAGGAGCTGGTTTGGACACACAGGTTCTGGTCGTCCAGATACAGCCACCTGACACACAAACAAACAAACGATGAAACCTAATGAAGGTATGCTCCTGGGTTTCTGTGTGTATGAAGTCCTCCTCCTCCAGACCTTCTCATCTCGTCATGGTAGAACTCGGACTTGCAGGTGGTCATCTGGCTGTTCTCTGGATTGTCCGAGTCCTTGCTCCGCACGCCCCCGAACACGTACAGCTCCTGGCCCACGCCGCACGCCACGGAGCCGAACCTAGCCAGGCGGGGGCAGCGCAAAGGGGGCAGAGGTCATTGAAAGTAGACAGAACTGAAGCTTATTCTGGTTCTGTCCCATCCTGACCCAGGTCTGGTCACAGAGCAAGATCAGAGAAACACACACACCCTACTGCCTTCATCTACCACACACACACACACCCTACTGCCTTCATCTACCACACACACACACACACCCTACTGCCTTCATCTACCACACACACACACACACCCTACTGCCTTCATCTACCACACACACACACACACACCCTACTGCCTTCATCTACCACACACACACACCCTACTGCCTTCATCTACCACACACACACACACCCCCTACTGCCTTCATCTACCACACACACACACACACCCTACTGCCTTCATCTACCACACACACACACACACCCTACTGCCTTCATCTACCACACACACACACCCACCCTACTGCCTTCATCTACCACACACACACACACACCCTACTGCCTTCATCTACCACACACACACACACACACACACCCTACTGCCTTCATCTACCACACACACACACACCCTACTGCCTTCATCTACCACACACACACACACACACACCCTACTGCCTTCATCTACCACACACACACACACCCTACTGCCTTCATCTACCACACACACACACACCCTACTGCCTTCATCCACCACACACACACACACACCCTACTGCCTTCATCTACCACACACACACACACCCTACTGCCTTCATCTACCACACACACACACACCCTACTGCCTTCATCCACCACACACACACACACCCTACTGCCTTCATCTACCACACACACACACCCCCTACTGCCTTCATCCACCACACACACACACACACCCTACTGCCTTCATCCACCACACACACACACAGACCCTACTGCCTTCATCTACCACACACACACACACACACCCTGCTGACTTCATCCACCACACACACACCCACCCTACTGACTTCATCTACCACACACACACACACACACCCTACTGCCTTCATCTACCACACACACACACCCTACTGCCTTCATCCACCACACACACACACACCCTACTGCCTTCATCTACCACACACACACACCCTGCTGACTTCATCTACCACACACGCACCCTTTGGCTAATTAAGTCATTGTCTGTCACAAGGACATTCTGAAATGACAAACAGGAAGGGAAAATGAAAACGAAACCGCAAACCTTTTTCTGAGAAGGCTTTGTCACGCTACTTCACACGATTAACTGACTAATGGTTTTTCTCACTAACCCATTGCTTAATCTGACACTACCATGCTAAACTGTGCATCTATGCTGAGGTAGGCAAAAGCTTACACAGCTAATATAAACAAGCGCACCGGCCCCTGTCTGGTCAGGGGTCACTAAGCAACAGCTCCCCCCCCCCGCCCAGTACCTCCTCTCCTTGAGGGGGCTCAGCCCAGTCCACTGTTGGGTCTTTGGGTCGTAGCACTCCACTGAGTCGTACAGCTTCCCGTACGAGCCGCCACCCATGGCATAGATCTTCTTATTCATGGAGGCATAGCAGCCGATCTAGGAGGGAGGGAGAAGTGAGGGGGGGGGGGGGGGGGGGTAGGGAGAGAGATAGGGAAAGAGACAATGGGGGAGAGAGTAAGAGAGGGAGACTGGGGGGACACACTTTTTCTTACTTCCATTTGTGTCTGTGTGTGTGTGTGTGTGTGTGTGTGTCCTACCTTTCGGACCATGGTCATGCTGGTCTGGGTGGTCCAGGTTTTGAAGTGGGGGTCAAACACCTCCATGGTCAGCAGCTCTGTCTCCTCGTTCTCACCTCCCAGAACAAACACCAGGCCATCCATCTCCACTATGCCAAAGTTCTGACGAGCCTGGACACACACACACACACACACACACACACACAGTTAGTAGCTCTGTCTCAGGAACTATGCCAGTACCCACTTCGATTGGGTACCGGCCGTCTTGAATAACTAGCAGAACTGTGAAATACTGACCTCCCGTGGTCATTCTCAGAATTGTCATCCTGACCGGAACAGGTCACAACATGGCCGCTGAAATACTATCCTTCATATACATGAAGACAGCCAATCAGATTGACGCTATAAGTGTGAGCTCAACTGTTGCCGGGCTGTCCCCCACTAATGCGTGCTTCTGTGTATTGAGAGTGGTGGTTGGCAGGAGGTTATTGGGGAGGTGCACACCTGTTTCATTGGGGGGATGGCGGTCCAAGTGTTGGACTCTGGGTCATATCTCTCCCCACTGTTCAGCGGCGTCTTGGTCTCATCCATGCCACCAATCACAAACAGGTAGCCATCTGATTGGACAAGAGGGACAGGAAGTTAAGCGCTTGATTGGTTACAAGGGATGAATGGGGATGTATTAAAATAACTTGCCGGGTTTGACCAAATAAGGCCAAAAGAGGAGTGGTCAACGTGGCCTGTGACGGTTTTACTGGGTCGTGACCCCAGGCTTACCTGCAGTCACCGCCCCGTGACCCGTCCGAGCGACGCTCATGGGCTCCAGGTCGATCCAGAGCTGCTTGTTGAGATCGTAGAGGGGGCACATGCAGCGTGTCGCAGCAGACGGCTTCCTGGTTCTGCACAGGAAGGAAGTGGCAAGCAGGAGGTGAGGCATGTGGTCTGCTCATCACTCACTCAGCAAGGACATCCTCAAAGTCATGTTGGACGTGACCGCTTCCCTCTCTCTCTGCCTCTGTTCCCTCTCACCCATAACATCATCAAAACACATATGCTCCGACGACAAACCACAAACCAAATTCTAAGTATTTTTTGCTTCAAGTCAGCCTGATCTCATTCTCTTACGTGTGTTGACTGTGACATCCTAATATACTCATTGTGTAAACTCTGACATCCTGCTCCAGGGACGCCCAGACTCACGTCCTGTCCTCCCCGCCCACGGTGACGATGCACTCGGAGTAGCCGCGGGGCTTGAAGGCAGCCAGCATCTCCTCTCCCTGCAGGGGGGCGCCCCCTAGAGGGGCCTGGCAGTACTCTCTCACCACCTCCCTCATCAGGGGCTCCCCCAAGGCCTGCTCCCTCAGGTAGGGCACGTCCAGACCCTGGACCCACACTGCTGACATCACTTCCTTCATGTGCACCTGGGGGGAGGAGATAAGGGTTAGTGGGTGGGCATACTAAGTGGTACTAGGGTTCTTAACAGGGCTTGCAATTGCGTGTGGTCGCATGTTCTCCCAAAATATATGTGTGCAACCTCAAAATATGTTTGGGAGCATTTGTGCGAGTGCAAATAATCGTTATGGTGCGACCTGTTTTAATGTATTTACAAAACGCTCGCTAATTCGCCTACTGCACAGTAGGCCTATGTGCCTGCTGTGAGCTGATACAATGACCGGTCTACCACCATTCTATCCAACGTTACATAGCCAATTCAACTTCATCTTTACATTCTTAATAGGGGTGGGAATCTTTTGCTACCTCACGATTCGAATCGATTCTTGGGGTCACGATTCGATTAAAAATCAATTCACGATATTTCAACGCTAAAAAAAATATATATATATGTGAATTGCTAGAAGACTGAGTCACGACTCGAATTCCCCCACCCCTAGTTCTTAACTTTAATGCAGATTTTAAATTAGGCGTCAATCACTCTTTGTCACTGCACTCCGTGACAGGGAGCTAATGTGTTCAAAATCTGAAGAGCTGAAAAGACAATATAAACTGTGTCAGTGGGTGTTCCTAATTCTTTGCTGGTGCTCCTAACTTTGTTGGGAGCACCAGTGCTACCAAGTAAAAAAGTAGATTCCAAGCCCAGCTTAAGTTCAAGAACTAGGTTACCAAAATTCACAGATCACACATCCAATATGGTGATCTCTGTAGATCAAGCCCAGCACAGCCCAATCCTAGCCCAACCCAGCCCCAGAACTAGCCCCAGCCCCAACCCCAAAACTAGCCCCAGCCCCAAAACTGGCCCCAGCCCAACCCCAGAACTAGTCCCAGCCCCAACCCCAGAATTAGCCCCAGCCCCAACCCCAGAACTAGCCCCAGCCCCAGAACTAGCCCCAGCGCCAACCCCAGAACTAGCCACAGCGCCAACCCCAGAACTAGCCCCAGCCCCAGAACTATCCCCAGTCCCAGAACTAGCCCCAACCCCATAACTAGCCCCAACCCCAGAACTAGCCCCAACCCCATAACTAGCCCCAGCCCCAACCTCAGAACTAGCCCCAGCCCCAACCCCAGAACTAGCCCCAACCCCAGAACTAGCCCTAATCCCAGAACTAGCCCCAGCACCAACCCCAGAACTAACCCCAGCCAGCCCCCCAGTCTCACCCTGCGGTCCTCCAGGTCGTGACCCAGCCAGCGCACCGCTGCCTCCAGCACGTGCTTCTCGCTGCCCACATTGAGCTTCTCCATGGCCAGCAGCTCACACACGCGCTCCGGCGGCAGCTCCCGGTACTCGTCGCTGACGGCCACGTCTCGGAAGTGCGTCTGGAGGAAGTCGGTGGCGGAGTGGTAGACGTGGTGCAGGCAGTAGTGCAGGGAGAACAGGCGGATGCCAATACAGTTGTCGGCGCAGATGCAGCTCTCCAGGAACTGGCAGCACAGAGACTTGAGGTCCGTGAGCAGGAGGAGGTCAGCGGCCTGTACCATGTCCTGGATGGTGTCCTCACTCAGGCTGATCTGTGTGTGTGGGTGGTGAGAGAGAGAGAGAGAGAGAGAGAGAGAGAGAGAGAGAGAGAGAGAGAGAGAGAGAGAGAGAGAGAGCGTGGCAGGGGAGACGGAGAGGATACATGGGGCAGAGAAGGAAGGAGGAAAGGGAGAGTAAGAGGTGAAGGAGGCAAAAGAAGAGGGGAGACACTAGGGTGTGGATGCGTCCTGCTCAGGTCTCCCCCTCCACCTTTTATATGAGCTTCGACCAGAGGCCGGAGCGACCGCATGCACATGTAACGAGGAAGATCAGAACCTCCATCTCACACGCCAAATACCACGTGTGAACACAGTGAGCTAAAGGCACCACATTGAGGTTTGTGTCCTTCAACAAGTCCACTAGTCAACTAGTCCACCAACTACCAGCAAGCCCTTGCTAGCCTACCAGTCTAGTCATACTAGATCTACACAGTCCTTCTAGTCTGGAGGGCTCACTGACCTCCCCAGTGAAGATGTATTCCAGGATCTGCTCCATGATGGGCACAGAGATGCCCTGCAGCTCGATGGTGTAGATAGAGCCATCCTCCTTTGGGGGATTGTAGTTCAGCTTCGTTCTGAAGGGGGAAATCGCTCAGGGTCAGATGGCTGAGTGGTTAGGGAATCGGGCTATTAATCAGAAGGTTGCCGGTTCGATTCCAGGCTGTGAAAAAAATGACGTTGTGTCCTTGGGCAAGGCACTTCACCATACTTGCCTCGGGGCTACTGTGTCCCTGTACTTACTGTAAGTCGCTCTGGATAAGAGCTTCTGCTAAATGACTACATGTAAAATGTAAGCGTGTCAAGACTGGACACGTACGCTCTGGGGGTGCATGAGAGAGACAGAACTATAAGTGCATGCAAATGACTTTGGCATTCAAACAGGAGACACCCTATCTGGAGGCTAAACAGGCAAGTTCTACAGGGTCAGTGTAAGTTTTGACATGGGTTTACCGTATGTAGGGACTAGCCGCGGCCAGTATGTTCCTCTGGACTGGAATCCTTTCTCCGTCCAACACCAGCACCGAGTCTTGAAAACACTGCTCTTTACAGAGGGAGCGGAGGGCCCTGAGAAGTTTCTGGGAGTGCTGTGGGTCGGACACCACGGAGCCACCTGCGACGGCATCTGGATCGGGCATTGTGGATCTGGCTATCTAGCACAAAGGCAAAAAGAAACGGACCGAACATAAACACGCCGTTTTTGCTGACTTGACTTGATCATTGACTTCAAGCAGTGTACTCTTATGCTAGCTAGCGAGCAAGCTAACATTAGCTCTAGCAAAGTGACACAATTATAAATGGCATAGACTTACATTACATCTAGACCATCACAGTATATATCATGCACAGCTCACAATCTAACAAAGTTGTCTGTTGAGAGACCAGCGAAAGCTACATTACCTGGGAGTCCAGAACAACGACTAGGGGTGTGCCCGGCTTTCCTACTTCTTGATTACATTAGCTACTCCTTTCAAGCTCGGACGAGAATTGTGTAAGGAACGCGTGAATCCTGACTGTTATTGTGGCATGTAACCAGTGGGGACTGATCCGAACACAATGCTGCAATACGATCGTGATTTAGTAAAAACGCTTAGGTTGACATCAACTGAAGACAAGATCATATATATCACAAAGAAAGTGTAGCTACCATATGCATAAAGAAGGATGTTACACTGTGACATTTATATTGAAAGTATCTAAGGAAGGCCGTGAGGGTGGATATATTCAGCTAGAAATGGAACGGAGCCTTGTTTACAGTATCATGAACACGCCCCTCATCTCAGCGAGTTTACGTCACTCTGCTGCGACTAATGCCATCGAACTGAGTTTATCCAGAGCCTGGTTATCGCCTATAATAGTTGTAAATTAGGCTGTGTATTCTCTTTTTTTTATTGCATAAAGGCAGAAATACAATCAATTACAGAGTTTGCAAACACACACACGAATACGAGAATGCAAGGGGGTACAGCACAGCACAAATCATACAAAGACCTTATAAAGAGTACAGACATCAATTGTTTTGACAGCTTTCTTATTGGAATACAATATAGTTTAAATGTATGATTCTAATTATTTGTAAAATATCAAAAAGAGTAAATTTGCATTTATGAATGTGATATTTGGCCATCAATAATACAAAATTAATAACATAAAATGTTTTTTTCTTATTTTTATCACTACCATGAAACAAACAGCACATTCTCCCATAAAAATACAAAATCAGCAAGAATATGGTCCACCACAAATCTGCAAGTATCTTGCCAAAATGTCTTTACACTTGAGCAGTACCAAAACAAATGTGAGACAGTTTCTGGATGCTCACCACAGAAGCTACAGTTGGAATCAATGTCCTTTTTATATTTCTTTAAATAATGACTAGCAGGGTCAAATCTATGGATCATTTTGGAGGACACCTCTTTGATCTTGTTAATAACTAATAGGTATTTATGAGGTAAGAGCTAAACCTTACATCAACACAAGTTATAAACAAACATATTCCAGTAGGTATGAACATATGGTATAGAAACAACATGCTTTTGAAATAGGACATTCAACTTGTTAAAGGGGAGTCAGAATTCTGGGTGGAGCCATATGGTTCTTCCTGAAACGGGATAATTTCCTTTGTAAATGTCAACCCATGTTACTAACATAAACATGTTACGTTTAGTGGCGCTATTGATTGATTTAGTGGCGCCATTGATTAAACATTTTGCAATTTAAAAACAAAACTATGAGGGCGTTTGGGTTCTACTTGGGGGGAAAAAACATTTCATTGTAGGCCACAAGGGTGGTCAGTCGGGCCATGTTCTTTAATTAGCCACACGATGTCGCCAAATGCATAAAGATGCTTTTCCGCTACGCCAATGATAAAGGACATTGTGTGCAGGCCTACTCACTCACCGTTCAGGGTGTGTGCATCTATTTTTGAGTATTGAACTTGATTTCCCGAGTAGCCTATATTGTCCTTGAAGTAACGCTAGTAACAATGTAGGCTACAGAAACGTGCATCAAATCCCTACAGCTAGTCTAGGCCTAGGCTACATCGTAGCATGGTATAGAACAGTAGCCTATTCCAGACCATAAGGCACACAGGCGGACACATTTCTCTCGGAGAATACAGAGGATAAAAGACCTTATAAGACCACAGAGGTCGTCTCTTGGTTCTCCCTGATGTTGGTTTATTTCTTAATGAATCATCGTCTCTGAAGAGCGCGAGAGGGAAAAAAGAACCAACGCAGAAAAAAAGTCTGAGTTTATACACAGAAACGTCCAAACTGTGTAATGTAACCATGCGCCAGCTGTATGCACTTGTAAAGTTGTTATAATCCTCCTTCCTCTTATAAACAGGAAAATACATAGTATAAAGCATCATGCACGCATCCACAAATAATAGTTTACCTTCCCCTACTGCCAAGTTGGATGCCCTTTTATGGTATTGTGGAGACACGGCCTCCTCACATCTGTTGATAAAGCGGTTAAAACCAATACAGCCGTCATTTGATTTATTCAAGTTGTCTTGCATCCAGAACAAGATGCACTATCTTTACATACAAATTATTATTCAGTATGTGTGTTTTATACCAATGTGCTAATTATAGGCTAAAATAGGCCTATAGTCATCCCATTTAACAGTTGGCTCAATGTAACGTAAAACAACAGCTAATTAAAACGTAATGCAGGCTCTTTATATTTTTATGTTAAACGTTAAATTCTGAAAAGGGGAGTCTGACAGAAGTTTAAAAGAAATGGTTTAAGTTATTTCCTTAAATGCGCTTTATTTTCATTTCCACTAACCCACAGCAACTCTCAGAAAGAACCCCGACTATGTTTGCTTGTTCTCTCCGTGTGAGCAACTCTCAGCGTCAAGGGTGGACGTGATATTTCAAACAGCAGATCAGTGCGTTTATGTATTGGGTGCCCGGAAATTTTTCCAAATAAACACAGCTTGATTCAACTTGGGTGGGCAGACTTATCAACAGACTAATTCTATAAACAGATGAGGGAATAACCGAGCGCTCCATTGGCTGGCAAGACGGGGACACGCGGGAGGAGAGTCGGAGCTCCGCAATGAAATTTTAATTAATGTGGGTGGGCTAAGAACACAACGAGTGTTTATGATGGACAATTTATTTTCCAGTGCAAAGTCAACATAAAACAGCAAAACGTACAACAATTATTTAACATTTTTTGGACCCATGAGTCTGGGACGCAGCGGGAGACGGTCACTCCAAGAGCAGCTCTTTCCCTGCAGGCTGAAGTTAAAGCGGAGCTTTCCAGCGTGATGACTCTCTACCACAGCCGGTTGCCGCAGCTCGGTGTGCCCCCGTCGGCACAGATCCTCTCTAACCCCTCGCTGATTTACTTGTACGGAGGCGATAGCGGGGGGCTTCTGCCAGCTTTGAGCTTTGTTTCGTCTCGACAGGAGCTTCCACAAAAACCACCGTACAGCTACATTGCCCTCATCGCTATGGCCATCAAGAGCGCACCGGACAAGCGCGCCACTCTGAGTGGCATTTATCAGTTCATCATGGATCGTTTCCCATTCTACCACGACAACAAGCAGGGGTGGCAGAATTCGATCCGCCACAACCTCTCTCTAAACGACTGTTTCATAAAGGTACCGAGAGAGAGGGGCCGACCGGGTAAAGGCAGCTACTGGACGTTGGACACCAAGTGTCTGGATATGTTCGAGAACGGCAACTATAGACGGAGGAAGAGAAAGTTAAAAGGCCCGGAGGCTGAGTGCAAACCATGTCACAGGAGGAACAGGCCCAAAGGACCGGATCAATCAGACCCTCCAGGACCTAAACCCCGTGTGGATTCTCAGGTGAGGACAGGGGCCCCCGGCGGAGAGAGAACAGTGATGGACACAGAGCGGGAGCAGCGGGAGAACGACCACAATCAACAACGGGGGGCAGATTTCAAGCATGTCCTCGGTGAGTTTAACAACGTTGGTGCATATCAAATCGCCACGGTGCAGGGAAAGAACACAACAGTTCACAATAAGATACCTGGGTCGGTTGGACCAACTCGGGAAATGAATGGGATTCAGTGGCCAGACGCCCAACCTAGTCCATATAGCGCACCTGCCCAGGAACAACCAGAGTGGTTGGACAAAAAACATCTTTCAGGATCCTCTTCATTCCGCTTGTGTGGAACAGGCGACAGCCGCAAATTAGCGTTCAACGAAAGGGAAAACGGTGGTCCTCTAGTCCTATCCAGTTGCCCAGGAAATATTAATTCATTTGTTGGAGACAGGATCAATGGGATTATTCCGGCGAGCCCCAGCAGAGCTACAGACAAATCAAATTGTTTTAGTATCGATAGTATTTTATCTAAAAAAGCAGACGCGACTCACAGATGCGTTCCAGGTGAGACTACCGAAACGCGCGCAGAGCCTCAAAACCACGCGTACAGTCCGTCCACACGCGCGCATCAACTTTACCAAATGGGATTTCCGCTCTGCTCTTACCTGTCACTCACATGCCCAGAGAAGGTGATATATTTCAAATGATGAAAACGACGATGTCAGGAAAATAACAATACCTTCCTGCATGCATAGGTTTATTCACTGGTTTGTGCTAAACAATACATGTTTATGTTTTCCTGGGAGTCTATACATATGGTCGATGTGTTTTGCCAATGATAATAGCTTACTCGTTCTGAAAATAATATAAAGGTTAATATTACAATTATTAGTAGTGAGAACGAGACTACAACAACTGTGACAACGATTATTATTATTATAGTTCATTTTACTATAGATGGCATAATAATGTTATGATAAGCATATTCACAGTAATACAATGCATATGAATAATACATGTGATTGTTGCAATTATTATTGCAATTATTTTTGTTATTATTATAATTGTTGTTATCATTACAATTCCTGTATTATTATAAGGTCATGGTTTATTTGATGACGATTCCAGTGTTCTGAGACAGAAAAGGTCCTAGAGATCAGAGATCACTATGGCCCTCGGATGTTGTCTTTGCCAATGTAAATGTTTATGAACACCAGGGATTGTTACTCATCTGCCTGTTCTCATTGCGTCTCATTTCCTGGAACTGTTGTTTATGTTGTAAAATTTAGCTTTTCAGAATTTAAATCCTGAAGTGACCAGAATTCAAATGATTTTGTAGGTGAAAATGAATATGTCTTTAGTGCATCTGTGCAAAAATAAAGGCATGACAGTGTAAAGAATGTCTAGAAATACAAGAAGCCTTCAAAGTTGGCTTCACACGGCATTCGTTTTTTTTTACGTGACAAAGTTTTGTTTTCAATGACACCTGCTTGAAATCATAGCACTTCCCAACCAGTGAACAACACCCACGTTTAATTCTAGAGCAGCACTTTCTAGATCCTCAGGAACGCTCACACCGCAGTCCTTCAGAGTGCACATCAGGAATGCTTGCAGAAATAAATAAAGTCCCCACATTTGAGGCGGGTAACTCACAATCACAAGCATTTCCTGTGTATAGGATTCTTCTGGTCAAATGTGTAAATAAAACGTCATGCTGAAAAAGTCTGAAGGCTGAGAAAGAGAGAGAGAGAGAGAGAGAGAGAGAGAGAGAGAGAGAAAGAAAAAGTGTAACACAAATATAGAATAAATAGAAAGAAAAAAAGAAAGAGAAGTCAGTACATTTAGATATTATATAAATCCATCAAACCTTTATAAAGAGCCTCGGTATTCTCCTATTGTGTGATATCCAGGTAAACCCTTTGACACAATTCTAATTGACTCTAGGGAATATGGGCAATGTAGTGTTATCCAGTGGCCAAAAATCTGTATGGGACTACATGACCCAAATTCACCTTACCGCAGCTCTGCACTTCCTGAGCATGTGTAGGAGGAAGGACGTTAGAAAAGAAGGGTTGACCTCTCACCTGGAAGTGTTTGAGTTGTAAATAATCTACAGGAAGCACTCAGACGAGAGGAAATATTTCCATTCTCACTCGCAGTGGCCAACCAGCTGTCTTCAACAGTAGACACATAGTGTACTAACTATTAACAAACATTTATCCTATAACCCTAACTTCAACTTTGTTTTTCACTTGAGTTTGTATTTGATAGTTTGTTGATAATTGAAGCATCTGTAGGCCATCTACAGTATAGGGCCACCCACAGTGTAATGCTGAAGCAATCATTACAGTGTAAGTAAAGTGACATATATGGGACGCCCTTGTGTGGGGCGTCAGCACTCTGGGTTTAGGGTGTGTCCGGGTTCAGGCTCAATGCCGTCCTCCACACAACCACTCTTGACGAATGAGCTCAGTGTCATGATGAGAGTGAGAGGAACAGCGCTGATCCCGGGACTTGTCATCACTCCCATCTCATGTGTAATCAGCTCTACATTTGCCTCTGGATCCTGCCAGTTCAAACCATCGCCTTCAAAAAGGGGTTTTAATCTACATGTTTATTATGTTTTTTCACTCTCTACATAAACCGATAGTTGTCCAAATACACACTCATCGCAGAGGGAGGGCAGGGCTGGGATGAAGATTGATGGGATCCCTGCTAGCTACATTAGCAGCTAATCAAGTTAAGTTTCCTGGCAGCCAGTTCTATACATCGTTATCCGCCTCAGATACACAGCTTAGCATGGTGTTGACCTGGTGCTTGGAGTCAGCACACACACACACACGCATAAACACTTGAAATGACAGACAAATAAACAACGCTCGGTTTCAGATGCCATTTATGTTTTTCCTCAGCCAGAAAAACAAGGCAGTTATCTCCAACCCATGAGCATAACCATGGACAGAAACATATTCCAGCTAAGGAAAATACACAGAAAGGTTACGACAATAAAACACTTGACAATCTTCTGCAGATGTGACCACACAGTAAAGACATGATTACATGAGAGGATAATTGCAGAGCGAGTAACAAAACAAACACTACTCGAAAACAAACTTTTCAATATTTATTTTTTAGACATTACAAATCGAACATAAATAATCAGAGTCTCGGCAGGTTTCAGAGCCAGCTGGGCTTATAGTTTATACACTTATAGTCCTACATAGTTTTATATCAGGGAGGCAGTTCTGTTTGGCAGACAGGTTCCTTGATAGTCCTTGATACTGTGAAGCAGTAATGATGCTTTAGAAGACTAGACACTGAAGTGATATTGTCCACGCAACTAGTGTCTGTTGCTATGCTACCTAGTGTGGTTGAGGGTGACCCAACGCTGAGACTACCTTGGTCTGCTTTCCGACATACCTTCCCAACATTCACTGAAGATAAGAAATGAAGAATAGCAGATCAAAAAACCTTTTTTGTTTCACTTTTTCACTGCGTGAGTGTTTATGTTTGTGTGTTTATGCATGTGTGCGTGTGTATATGCAAGTGTGTTTATGTATGTGTGTAGGTGTGTGTGTGTGTGTGTGTACCCCACCCTGAAGGAAGCTTCTAGCCCCCTGCCTGGACCACCATGTTGACGCCAGTCTCACAGCAAACAGAGCTGGAGCCTGTGCCCCGCTCCCTGTCTGTCCCTCCTCCCTCAGAGGGTTGAAGGAGCGTCAAGCCACGGCCCCTTCCAACCCACTCATGTGTGCATCAGTCACACACACACACACACACACACACACACACACACACACACACACACACACACACACACACACACACACACACACACACACACACACATGCAGACAGGCATGATGCTAAACAGCCATACTATTTTAATTATCATTTGTATGTTTTTGAGGAGTGTGTGTGTGTACCCTGAGTGTGTGTACCTTGAGTGTATGTGTGTGTGTGTGTACCCTGAGTGTGGCAGGTCTGGGATTAATTATCTGAGGCTGAGCCTTCGAAAGTGTGACATCCCTGGCTGGCCTTTCACAGCTCATTACATGCTGTCCAATCAGAGTGAAGCCAGCGTAGCCGCTGTTTGTTTACATTCAGCATTTGGACTGACAGGGTGGGCCTGGGTCTCACACACACTCTCCATCTCTCCATCTCTCATCTCTCTCTCTCACTCACACACACACACACACACACACACACACACACACACACACACACACACACACACACACACACACACACACACACACACACACACACACACACACACACACACACACACACACACACACACAAACAGTTCACGTTAAAATATATTTATTATCAGCAACATATTCCTTCATAATAATACATCCATGCAAACACAACACAAATAGTTGTAATACACAAGCAGTGGTTTCACAACAGGGGCTGTGTAAAGGAGCCAAGCTATTGAAGTCACAAGACTTGGGAGGGATCAGAGAGGAGGAATGTGGTCTACTCACTGGTCCAGTGAGGGAGGGGAGGGGGGGGCAGTGAGGAGACGACAATGGGATGAAAGTGAGGGAATGAGTAGAGAGAGAGAGAGGGGGGGGGGGGGTGGAAGACTGAAGGAGGAGCTCGAGGGACAGGAGCTCAAGCCAGAGCAGAACACACAAGAGGAACAGACACAGACAGAGGCAGAGATGCAGTGAAAAAGGGTGAAAAGTTATTAAACATTCCCACACACCAGTTAAACCTTTCGATGAATGTTCGGGAAAAAGGATGAGAGGGCACTTCAAGGCTCACATTAAGGAATAGGTATCCATGGAGATGGTAGGCAGGAGATCACAACACAGTCACATGATTTTACACAATAGAACCATCGCAAACGCAATGAAACTCGAGTGAAAAAATATATTATAAATAGAAATACTAGAAATCAAGTTATTTGGACTTGTCGTCCGTACTTGTACTATAATCTTTTGGAAAACATGTCAGAGTACTTGGATCCAGCAGAAAAAAAAAACAAACACCCACAGTGAAAACACATCCTGTATGTATCAGTTTGTTTATCTCTTTGTCCCTCAGGAAATATTAAATAACCATTCACTCATAACACGTCCTTTTTACCTCCATGTAAAAGCTCTAAACTACAGTGCCACCTGGAGGCCAAACACAGCAGTGCGTCTGACCTGGAGAGTCCATGCATGCTCCAGGACAATGCTGTTCAACAGGCCACAGGCGAACACGCATGCACAAAGCCCAGACGGCGTGGGGAAGGTAAAGAGCTCCGAGCACGCTCACAGAGGCCCTCATGCAGCTGCCTGGCACACATGTACATACAGACACGTACGCAGACATTTCTGGGGTCTAGCTAGACCTAACACCTAACATGGACATTGCAACTATATCAGGAAGAACTCACAAAAACCACCTGCACATTGCACGTCATCCACAAGCAGGCAAAGTTACTCTACCTTACTGGACGGACTAAGACTTCCAAATGATTCGCCAAGTCTCCTTTTAGAACAGGACATTTTACAGGTTACACGGGTCATTGTGACCATATATTGTCTTTCTGATAGCCGTCGTCACTGTACTAGGGTGATGGCTTTCAACAGACACGGGCAAGGAGAGATGTCCGCAGGTCAGGGTTTGAGAGACAAGGCACTTCGGACTGAGGGAGGGGCTTCATGCTCCAAAGGTCATTAAGCACTGGACACAAGGTACTTCCAATCACATCCTTTGTAAGGACAAGGTTCTGAGCAGGGTGTCTTTGGGGGGTGGGGTGGGTGATGACTACGGTGTTACTAGGGGGAAGTATAAACACGATCGACTTCAGGAGAGCGGAGGCAGACATGCACAACACATACAGTAGAGAGGATCAACATGTTATATTGTTACGCAGATGGTCTGTTCCGTACATCTGTCTCAGACACACGCCAGACTAAGGATGCATGAAGCGGCTGCCACATCAGGACACGGGAAAGGAGACCTAGATGAGAGACAGGAGACACCTACATGGACGTAGAGGCCGGAACACTGACAAGCTAGACAGGAGACACCTACATGGACGTAGAGGCCGGAACACTGACAAGCTAGACAGGAGACACCTACATGGACGTAGAGGCCGGAACACTGACAAGCTTGGCATGTTTACATTGTTCGCGTGGCTTGAGGTGACAGGTGCGGGTTATGGCCACAAGCTGGACTACATGAGCAGATGTAATAGTGGTGAATGTAGTGTGTTATTGCTGGTGAGGAGTTATATACTGGCTGGCCAGTAGGCTTGCTGAGTTGGAGTCAGTTGGGTCAGAGTGAATTGGGTCAGAGTTCATGGTAGGTTGGGTTAGAGTTGAACGTTGGGGTCAAAGTTCACGGAAAATTGGGTCAGAGTTCAGACGCTATGGCAAACTGGTGTCTGGTAATGGTGGTCGTCATGGGAACGGCGTCCTGTTCTGTTGTTCTTCAGTGTTCATTCCACAGCCATCTTCTCTATGTGGTCACTTAGTAGCTTGTATTGTTCTAAGATGGGAAACACACACACACACACGGTGCTCAATTAAAAACATCATGAATAATGTGCCATGCATGTCCTTTTGTTTATTGAACTTTTATCCAAAAATGGTAGTGCAGCAGATAACAAAAAAGGTACATTTTGCAGATACCACGAGAAGCACTGCACACCGTTAAATGCTGCGTAATGCACTTCCATTGGTGTGTTCCTATTGGTTCTTGTTCTCATTTAGGTTCATGAACTGATACTGGCTCAGACTTTCGGAAACATTGACTTGAAATCTACCTTCATTCAGGTTGCCGATGATGGCCTGCTTCTTCAGGAAGTCATTGCAGAGCTTCTTGCTGAGGCCAAAGGCCAGCATGTTATGTGTGAAGGTCCTGAGAACACAGAAGCGAGTTCAGACTAAGGACCACATGAACACTCATCACATCAACATCATCATGGATGGCTGGAACCTACCCCAGCTGGCCAAAGGCAATGTTCTCGTTGAACCTGGAGCTGTCCTCCTTCTCCTCCTCAGTCATGTGACACCACTTCTCCCTGGAGCAGGAAGAGAGCAGGAAGGGGTCAGGGGTCAAACATGGTCCACCCTGACCATCTAACCGGGCCGCACCAGAGCACACACTGGTCTTCATTCCAAAGCAGAAGGCAGACACGTGAAGCCAACAGGGACCACGGAGAGTTCAAGTACTTTGATGTTGCCTTACGATGAAATGAGCTCTTTCTAGGATGGAAACCACAGAACGCGTCTCTGATAAGCCAGGTTCAGGAACAACAGACCAGGAGGTTTTACTCAGTTTGAAGAAATATATTATATATTGTTTTGGAATGGCCTATTTGAAACATCCAAAGCTTTAAAACTGGCGTTTTTCAAAGTTAGAAAGGAAAGACTCACAACTAGATGGATGCGCTTAAACTAGCATCTCATGGCGCCTGTTGTAAGAAAACCCAACCTAAAAGACAAGAGTCTGAGATCCAACGAAGAACCATTCCCATGCATCGCAAACACATGAGACAAGACACAGATGATCCTCTCCAGCAGTACAGGATCATTTAAACCTAGTATAGATACCCAGTCTAGAGACCAGGTATACAGACCCAGTCTAGAGACCAGGTATACAGACCCAGTCTAGAGACCAGGTATACAGACCCAGTCTAGAGACCAGGTATAGAGACCAGGTATAGAGACCCAGTCTAGAGACCAGGTATACAGACCCAGTCTAGAGACCAGGTATACAGACCCAGTCTAGAGACCAGGTATAGAGACCCAGTCTAGAGACCAGGTATAGAGACCAGGTATACAGACCCAGTCTAGAGACCAGGTATAGATACCCAGTCTAGAGACCAGGTATACAGACCCAGTCTAGAGACCAGGTATAGATACCCAGTCTAGAGACCAGGTATACAGACCCAGTCTAGAGACCAGGTATACAGACCCAGTCTAGAGACCAGGTATAGAGACCAGGTATAGAGACCCAGTCTAGAGACCAGGTATACAAGACCCAGTCTAGAGACCAGGTATAGAGACCCAGTCTAGAGACCAGGTATAGAGACCAGGTATAGAGACCAGGTATAGAGACCAGGTATACAGACCAGGTATAGAGACCAGGTATAGAGACCAGGTATAGAGACCAGGTATAGAGACCAGGTATACAGACCAGGTATACAGACCCAGTCTAGAGACCAGGTCTAGAGACCAGGTATAGAGACCAGGTATAGAGACCAGGTCTAGAGACCAGGTCTAGAGACCAGGTCTAGAGACCAGGTATACAGACCAGGTATAGAGACCAGGTCTAGAGACCAGGTATTCACAGCCGGGCAAAAACTACTGCAAACACAGATAAAAGAACATGGGCACCTCTAGACATGGACAAACAAAACTCATAACTGGCATGTGATGATTTTTTGTGACGGAGGGAGAGTGTAGAGTTTCAGCCAGTGGGGATGGGAGGTAGCATGCAGCATGAGAGAGAGAGACAAAGAGACAGAGAGAGACAGAGAGAGACAGAGAGAGAGAGACAAAGAGACAGAGAGAGACAGAGAGACAGAGAGAGACAAAGAGACAGAGAGACAGAGAGAGACAGAGAGAGAGAGACAAAGAGACAGAGAGACAGAGAGAGAGACAGAGAGAGAGAGACAAAGAGACAGAGAGACAGAGACAGAGAGAGAGAGAGTATTTAAAGTATGACTATTAATAACTATTGTGGTTGTGTAGTATTCCCCAGGTCTCCCTCTTCATGACCAAGCGCGTGAGAGGCATCGCCAAAAGCATACACTGGTCAGTATCCATGACGATACGTCGAAACATCCAGGTCACGAGCAACATGCAACTGACGACAAACTACCGTGTAGCCCTCTGCCGGAACGACCTCAGATACGTCAACCACAAGCACAGACGAGATAACCATCGGACCGCACAAGACTGGCATTCAAAGCTGGCCTATATCGGACCCTACTAGGCTGGGTCAGAGTACGAAGACACAGACAGAGTATTTTCTAGGCTGGGTTCAGGCTACCGAGCTGTGGTTCCACTGCTCCTGTGCTAGCCTACGGGACTCGTTTCAAACACGCAGCTGAATCCACACGCCGCTTCATCCACCCTCCGGCAGATCCTCCTCCTCCCCTCGCTTCCAGTCCCGGGCTCAGATCCCATCTGCTCCACTCCTCGCTTCTGTCTGCTTCTCCCTCTATCTCTGTCAATCTCTTTCTTTATTGCCTTCTTTCACCATCTCTTTCCCCACTGCGCTTTCACCCCTCCTCTCTATCTCCCTTGTTTATCTTCCTCTCTCTGTTCCCCCTCTCTCTGTTCCCCCTCTCTCTGTTCCTCCTCTCTCTGTTCCCCCTCTCTCTGTTCCTCCTCTCTCTGTTCCTCCTCTCTCTGTTCCTCCTCTCTCTGTTCCCCCTCTCTCTGTTCCCCCTCTCTCTGTTCCCCCTCTCTCTGTTCCTCCTCTCTCTGTTCCTCCTCTCTCTGTTCCTCCTCTCTCTGTTCCTCTCTCTCTCTGTTCCTCCTCTCTCTGTTCCTCCTCTCTCTGTTCCTCCTCTCTCTGTTCCTCCTCTCTCTGTTCCTCCTCTCTCTGTTCCTCTCTCTCTCTGTTCCTCCTCTCTCTGTTCCTCCTCTCTCTGTTCCTCCTCTCTCTGTTCCCCCTCTCTCTGTTCCTCCTCTCTCTGTTCCTCCTCTCTCTGTTCCCCCTCTCTCTGTTCCTCCTCTCTCTGTTCCTCCTCTCTCTGTTCCCCCTCTCTCTGTTCCTCCTCTCTCTGTTCCTCCTCTCTCTGTTCCCCCTCTCTCTGTTCCCCCTCTCTCTGTCTGCCATATAGAGGGGCTGTGGGCTGAAAGAAGGACAGACCTCTCGTCTTCCTCCTCCTCCTCCGTCCCCCTGCCCGGCGACGAGGCACAAGGAGACAAACAGGGTTAAACAGACATGCAGAGACAGAACACAGGAGAGAAGAGAACACACAGACAAAGACGCCCGCACCTACAGCTATGCAGCCATACACACACACACACACACACACACACACACACACACACACACACACACACACACACACACACACACACACACACACACACACACACACGGAACGCCTCTCAATGCACGTCTCATTTACAGTACGTCTGATCTTTTATGGGCAAAGCATTGCTGATCAGTCGTTACAGCAGCTACAGAGGACAAACAAACCCTGCTCTCGCTCCCCACAGACAGAGGGAACGTCCTCAGCTCACTTCATGATTTAATCCTCTTATTTAATCCCTCCGAAAAGCTTTCAGTGCAACCCCCCAGCCCTGCGTTTGTCCTCTCACCCCCCCCCCCCCCCCACCCCCCCCACCAGCCCCTCACCTGGTGGTGGGCGACCTCTTCTTCCTCTCGCAGTGGACGGCGTCGAAAAAGGCAGCGTTCCAGAAGCGCAGCGTGTGCCTGTAGAATGCAAGGGGAGGTCAGGAAAACGAGGTGGAACCCAGTACAGCTAAGTAGAACCCAGTAAAGCTAAGTAGAACCCAGTAAAGCTAAGTAGAACCCAGTAAAGCTAAGTAGAACCCAGTAAAGCTAAGTAGAACCCAGTACAGCTAAGTAGAACCCAGTAAAGCTAAGTAGAACCCAGTAAAGCTAAGTAGAACCCAGTAAAGATAAGTAGAACCAAGTAAAGCTAAGTAGAACCAAGTAAAGCTAAGTAGAACCCAGTAAAGCTAAGTAGAACCCAGTAAAGCTAAGTAGAACCCAGAAAACGTGATGGAGAGTGACGAGGAGGGCAGGCGTACCAGATGGGCTGCTGCTTCAGGTGTGTGTACAGGTAAATCTTCTCTCCTTTCTTTTCCTCGGGGCCATCAGACGACACTATCACCGCAGGGTACAAAGACAGGAAGGGGTTCCTTTTTTCAGGTCACGTTCTACAAATTGATCCTAGCTAACCAGGATAGGGATATCCAACTCCTCAGGTAACATACCTGGAGATCTTGGCTTTGTCTCAATCGGGCTTTCTCCCTCACTGGGAAACAGAAACAGGAGAAACACTGAGCCGGGTGAAAATACACAAGCTACTCAGAATAACGCTAGTTGACAGTTGATGTCGACTGAGATCAGGGAGGGACCGGGAGAGGGGGGCCGGGAGAGGGGGGGCCGGGAGAGGGGGACCGGGAGAGGGGGACCGGGAGAGGGGGACCGGGAGAGGGGGACCGGGAGAGGGGGACAAGCGTCTCACTCAGTCCTGCGGGCGCTCGGGCCCCTCAGCTTGTTCTCCAGGCCTCCGAAGAAGCCCTTGACTTCGGTCCTGGCGGAGGTGGTTTTGAGGAGGCGTTCTGCGGCGCCCTTCTTGCCTGTCAGCCAGGAGTTGGCCTTGTTCAGGTAGGAGTCCAGTCCGACCGGCGGTCCATGGTCCAGCAGCTCAGTAGGAGACAGCTGGACCTTACCTGGCAGGGAGGGGGAGCTACATCTGAACCCTTCTAGAAGATACTGGACTACCTGCCAACACATGGCAAACTAACAACAACCATGATTGTAACCCTGAACATATTAAGATCCGGTAGAGAGACCTGACATTTCTTACCAATGTGGTAGTAGGTAAAGCACATGGTCATGAGGTTTTTGGCTGGACTGTAGTCATCCATCTGGTAGCACCTGGAACACACACACACATTTGCTAAATGTACCTGTGTAACACTTCTCCGCTAGACTGAAGCTTAAATCTTACCCCATAATACACACCTAGACAACCACACACACACCCTTCCAGTACAACCCTATCATTATCCAGTTGCTAAATTCTTTGTAAAAAATCTGGAACAGTAGGTGTGGTAGTGAGACTTACTCAAACAGCACTACAGCAAACGACTGCACCAGTCTGTAGAAGGTGGCTTCACTCACACACTTGGAGTTGCAGCGCTGAAACAGATGTGTGTGTGTGTGTTTACTTAAACCCTTCATCATTCGTCAGATACCAGATACAAGGTGATAAGCGGCCGTGAAGTTAGGCACAAACAAAACACAGCTCCCAGCCCTTCAGCCTGAGTGATGCTGTCTTATTTTATTATTTTATGAGTCTTATTTCCAGCGTGGTTATCCCAGGGTCATATTTACCTGTGCATTGACGTATTTAGCAAACCACTCCCTGCCCTTGGGATTCTCTTCACAACACAGCTCCCCAAATCGAGCCTTCTCCTCCATGCCGAAGTCCTCCCTGGAACATGGAGAGACATCTGAGGATCGGCTCCACAGAGAGGGAGAGAGAGAGAGAGGGAGAGAGAGAGGGAGGGAGAGGGAGGGAGACATCTGAGGATCGGCTCCACAGAGAGAGAGAGGGGAGAGAGAGGGAGAGAGAGAGGGAGGGAGAGAGACATCTGAGGATAGGCTCCACAGAGAGAGAGAGAGAGAGAGAGAGAGAGAGAGAGAGAGAGAGAGAGAGAGAGAGAGAGAGAGACATCTGAGGATCGGCTCCACAGAGAGAGAGAGAGAGAGAGAGAGAGAGAGACATCTGAGGATAGGCTCCACAGAGAGAGAAAGAGAGAGAGAGAGAGAGAGAGAGAGAGAGAGAGGAAGGGAGAGAGACATCTGAGGATAGGCTCCACAGAGAGAGAGAGAGAGAGAGAGAGAGAGAGAGAGAGAGAGAGAGAGAGAGAGAGAGGGAGGGGAGGGAGGGAGGCATCTGAGGATAGGCTCCACAGAGAGAGAGAGAAAGAGAGAGAGAGGGAGAGAGGGAGAGAGGGAGGGAGGGAGAGAGACATCTGAGGATAGGCTCCACAGAGAGAGAGAGACATAGAGACAGAGACACAGAGAGAGAGAAACACACACAAAGATAGAGAAAAGAGAAACACACACACTTACTTTCCATGAAACACCTTCTCTACATAGGCCTTCATAAAGCCCCGCCTCTCCGCTGCTTCTGCCCCACCCTCCTCCGCGCTGTGATTGGACGAGGAGGATGACCGTCTTAGCTCCCACCGCTGAGAGGGCAGGTCCATGTCGTTGTCGCTATCGGCTGACTCTGTGGCGTCGCTGTCGATGCCCCCCTCCCCGCCCGCGTGCTGCTGTGTGTCCGGGGCCCCCACTAGAGCAGTGGGGGCCATGGGCTCAGGGAGCAGGGTGGCTGGCTGGGCAGAGGAGGCCGGATCTGGGACCAGGAGCTCGCTTGAAAAAATGTCCCTGTGTAGAAGCACCGCGCTGGGGGGAGTATCCGAGGGGGGTGCCGAGTCCTCTGAAGAGGTGGGAAGGTCGAAGTCTATTAGGTTGTCTACAGCTACACCCTCCATGGTGGGCTGGATGGGAGCAGGCGACAGTGGGGGAGGGGGCACAGTTGTCCTGGTTACGACTCTCCCGTCCACTAGTGGCCCTGTTGTACTGCAGGCAAAGGATACACCGTGTCTGGAGAGGGGGGGAGGGAGGGGGGGGGGGGTCAGCAACCGGCCGTGGTGATTATGGAAATAGGCAATCCCTCCTTCTAACAATATCTGGATCTCTCTCAGCTCCACTGTAGCAGCTGAACACACGCAATTGTGCAAAGAGTCAATCAAACATGTAGTGCCTCCGCTGATTTGATTGTTGTGTGACTTATAAAAGGTGGGTTAAGCCCTGGCAGCCGAGTTTTCGTTCTCATGTTGCTGAAAATAGCTCTTATCAACAGCTCCTTCACAGACGGTGAGGAGGGAGATATCTCACATGGCGGTTCCATGTCTCTCAGGCTTCATCACGAGGCCCGAGCTGATAGAGAGATAGAGAGAGAGAGAGAGAGAGAGAGAGAGACAGAGATAGACAGAGAGAGAGAGAGAGAGAGAGAGAGAGAGAGAGAGAGGGAGAGAGAGGGAGAGACAGAGAGGGAGAGAGACAGAGAGAGATAGACAGAGAGAGAGAGAGAGAGAGAGAGAGAGAGAGAGAGAGAGAGAGAGAGGAGAGAGAGACAGATAGACAGAGAGAGAGAGGGAGAGACAGAGAGAGAGAGGGAGAGAGACAGAGAGAGGGAGACAGAGATAGACAGAGAGACAGAGATAGACAGAGAGACAGAGATAGACAGAGAGAGAGAGGGAGGACAGATAGAGGGAGGGAGGGAGACAGAGAGAGGGAGGGAGAGAGACAGAGAGAGGGAGGGAGAGAGACAGA
The DNA here is from genome assembly GCA_023658055.1 of Thaleichthys pacificus. Taxonomy (NCBI): domain Eukaryota; kingdom Metazoa; phylum Chordata; class Actinopteri; order Osmeriformes; family Osmeridae; genus Thaleichthys; species Thaleichthys pacificus. The sequence goes on from CM042870.1 coordinate 18,155,133, forward strand.
GATCGACAGAGAGAGAGAGGGAGAGACAGAGAGAGGGAGAGAGACAGATAGAGGGAGGGAGAGAGGCCGAGAGAGAGAGCAAGATAGAATGTTTTTGATTGTAAGGTTCCCCACTGCAGCCCGCTCCCCTGTCAGGCAGGGAATGACACCCCCCCAAACACACACACACAAGCACCAATGTACTGACACACGCACATGCACATACACACACTTCTTCATGTTGTGCTCAGTAAATCTCAGCACTCCATCCTCAGACTGCAGACTGCGGTAGTTTTGCTTCAATAAGCACACACACACACTCTGTCTCTCTCTCTCTGCCTCAGGGGAATACTGCACAAAAGGCCATCCATCACTATGATTGCATACTGACAAGTGTTACTGAGCAGGTCTACCTAGTGGATTTAGAGAGATATAGAGAGAGAGAGTGTTTAAGAAAAGACAGACACCATTATTTGTATAATTAATGCAAAGCTGACTAAAATTTCGTAAGCAAAACAGTCTTGACTTTGAATAGAATACACAGTATATCTTCATGTTGTTTCAACTGGAAGGTGGGCCTACAAGTGAAGATTATCTTATTTGTACAGTTGAGTTAACAACCACAGCGAACTTAGAGGATGTAAACCATATAACTAGGAGAAAGTTTATCACCGTGAGCAGCGTCAGATGAACAAAAAACGAGTTCCGGGCTCTCGAGCCAACGTAAACCAGGGAGCAACCACACCACGGCTACGAACAGAAACAAGGATTCCATGTTTAACGCTGCCACAAATTTGCGCTAATTTTGTTTACTACAGTAAAGATCCACATTTACTGGTACATTTGTTGTGGTCGTGAAACGCACCATGGGTCATTAGAACACTGGGTCAACTCTACGCATGTAACTGAACTACCAGCTGAATAAGTGGTTCTTGCAGGGCACATTATATTATTATTAGTTAGGCTGTATTTAAGCAGTGCACTTGACATACATTTGACAGGAAATAACATTGAAGCCAGTGCAAGCCAGTGCGACTGTCACTCAAGCAAATACAAGCGTTTCCTTGTGTATGCTATGATGTAGGCTATTTGGGAAACCATTGCGGAAAACAAGCTTTGATGAAGGATACGGGATATCCCCCACACGGTATCCCAGGTTAGTCAACCATCACTGCCGTTACCCGAGGTCGTCCCTGTAGCTAGCCAGTCCCGACCATACAATTATGAAAAACAAACATCACGAGACATAAACCAGGTTTGGTAATTTCGAAATTGCTACACTACTAGTGCTGTTCTTCTACTCAAAGTAATAAAATAAATGGTGTAATGGGACTTACTGCAACGAAAATGTGTGCATGTTGATAAATAATAAAACATTTAGCATACAAATTAACAGCTGTACGTACATTACATTTCCCAGGAAGGTACCAGCCAGCTGAAAGGAGAGGGAGTCTTCCCTGTGCGCGGCGGAGCTCTGCTAGCCACTGTAGGCTGGGGGTACGCATGCGCAGTAGGCGATGATCGTGATGCAGGGGGAATCCAATGACGTGTACACTGACATGAAACAGGGCCTTTGAGCTACATGACCTCTAGGCATCATTCATAATTTTTATGAGCCTCAAAGCTTCGCCACATTGGTTTTTCTTTTACTTTTACACAGGGATCTGTTAGCATTTCAGCACATGTTATTTGTAAGTTCTTGTGTCTATTTATTTTAGATATATAGGCAGGGGCGCCGCTAATAATTTTGGGCCAGAAAATTGCAATTGCGCCCCCCCCCCTCCATATTTTGGATTATATGTTTTTTCATTCCAAAAATTCCCATTAGGGCCCCTGGGTAGTCAGTCCCACTGTAGGCCTGTAGGCCTGTAGGCCTGTAGGCCTGTAGGCCCTGTAGGCCTGTAGGCCTGTAGGCCCGTAGGCCGTATGGCCCGTAGGCCCGTAGGCCTGTATGGCCTGTAGGCCTGTAGGCCTGTAGGCCTGTAGGCCTATATGGCTACAGCCCCATGCTCCATGGTAGCCAAATCAACTACAGAAACACAAATGCAGTGAAAGTGCTTTAATAGGCTACGGCGTGACACAAACAGAAGTGATCGTAAATGATACAAATTGTGACGTGTTCTCAAAATACGAGAGGTTAATAGAGGGCGTTGGAAGCTGGCGCCAATGCAACCTAACAAATTCTTGTCATCTTTACTGAAGTGGTTATGAAGTGGTCTACTCCTGACAGGCCAGCGAAGCCTAGCGGGCAGGAGATGCTGCTGTGGCCAGTTTCTTGGGGAGGGTGACCGTCATGAAGAGGAGCTGCTCCTTCCTCATGTTCTGGCTGACGGACGGGATCAGATCCAGCTCCATGAACTCCTGGTTCTGTCCGAACAGAGGCCACTGCAGCAGACCTGCACCGTTCGGAGAGCTGAGGGACACAGGCAGCACAGTCAGGCAGACAATGTCGCTCTGTTAGTTATGTCTGTCTTTTCATATTTAATCTCTTGGTTGAAAGACGCTGATCACACATAGTGACAGTATGTGTATTTAGGACGGTTTCTAGGACCAGTTTCAGACTGGTTAGAAATGACACCTTATTGGCCTCACCTCACCTTAAAAGACTTTAAATGACACAAAAGTGTTTGAAGTGGTTTTACGGTGAGATGAATACTCTATTTGCCCTTAAGTTAAGAAACAACATCTATTTACCTGAAAGGTCCTTATATTTGCTCGACTTTAAAACCCATATACATTTATCAATGGGGGTCGGAGTGTGTCAACTCACCCAGTGCGGGCAAAGTTGGCCCAGTATGACATCATGGTCTTGCACAGCTTTTCCTCTTCCTTAGTGATGGTACCTGATAGGAGGAAGCATACATTAAGTAGGGAAACCACACAGGAAGTACAAAGCACACAGGAAGTAGGAAGCCCACAGGAAGTAGGAAGCCCACAGGAAGTAGGAAACACACAAGTAGTAGGAGAAGCACACAGGAAGTAGGAAGCAACAAGAATGACAGATTGATGTCCTTCCAAACCCAACAGTGGTAATAAAACGATACTTAAGTAGAAAATCTATCTGGGATTCTGCTTGGGAGCAGGTGCTGGAGCTAATCTAGGGGGTTATACCTGTGATCTTTATGTGTCCATTCCAAAAGCAGGCCCCGAACATGAAGCCCACTTCGTCTGCGTGGTCTGACTTGACAAAGGCAGGCCTGGTCAGCTTGTGTGCCTCAGGCCGGTGCTGGAACTCATACATGTACACAGGAGCTCCCGCATCTACACCAGGCACCAGACACACCCAGTTAGATCAAGCGAAGCAGGACCACGCTTTCAATGTCCTGAAGACACTGCTTCACCTCTGCTACTGACCTCTATGGTACCCAGCCACTTTGATGACAGGCAGGACCATGAAGACGTCTCCCAGCATGTGAGTGAACCCATCCCGGATCTCCTCTGGAGTTCTGGCATCTTTAAGGTACTCATCTGCTAAGAGCTGGTTGGCACCGGAGACCTGGGGCACAACAGAGGCATTGAGGAGGGGTCCACAGTAGCCACAACAACCACAAGACCTGCCCCAATGGGCAGCCTCCATAACGATGCTCATCTCACCCCTTGAGGATAGAACATGGCCAACATGGACATGACGCTCTGTCTGTCCATGCCTGTGTCCCAGCCAGGAGGGGCAAATGCCTGTCCACACACACACAACGAAAAACAAACTTTTTTATTGGCCAGCGAAACCTAAACATGAAAAAACGAACTCAAACAAGAACCTAAACTCATCTTCCTAAGTATATAATTAAGATACTTAATAATGTGTTGCAGTCATCTTGACATGTGCCTTTGTGTGGGAGGGTGTAGAGTCTGAACTGTCCTTTCCAGCAAACTTGTGACTGTCATTAGGTACAGTATATTGTTCAGATAAGTGACTGTTTCTGTAGATTTCTTTTATAATATGTACATGTACTTTTTTTTAAAAGAAAATAACTGGTTTATCTTGCATGGAAAGAGATTTATAAATCAATCAGATGGACGTCCTTCACTTGTCACGTGTCACTCCTGCAGGAGTCACAGCTGAACAATAAATGTCGCTCAATTGCAACTGGTGTAATGCTAGAGGATGTTGACGAGATACCAAATGAGTGTTTCTGCCCTGGGGGACTGTTTCTAGAACTTACCCGAGGAAGGATCCAGCCAAATTCATGATTGGTCACACCAATCAACACAGGAACTTTCATCACTTCCTTCTTCTTCAGTAGCTCCTCTGGAAGGTCTGTCAGGAAGACCCCATCTACCACAGCCCCCAGGTAGACCTTCATCTAAAACAGAGCAGCTCAATGGCTCAACTCAGTCTGACATCGCCATCTTGTGGCCTGTCCTGGAACAATTCTACCCCTATATACTGATATGTTCTTGAGTCATAAACGGGGGGATAACTGAGACAAATTAAATCCAAAATTATTTTAGAAATGTCAACAATTCTGAACAGTATACAAATTGTGTTAATTTTAATGACTCGTTGATTGTTTGTTTTTATTTTTAAGTGGATGTTTACCTTTTTTGTGGCATTCAGCAGTTGTTCCTCAGTCTTGTCTCTGAGGCAGCTGACCAGCTGCTGTGTTTCTGGGTGATCACACTCCACAAGGTTGGCAACAGTCTAAATACACACACTTCACTTACTCAATACATTTGGATAAACCTGGTTTCACATCCCACTCATGTTGTTTTCATAATTTCAATCATTCCGGTTTGAGTAAAATAAGGTATTGTGTTTTGTGTATTCGTGTTGATATTTGCCTTTGTGTGGCAGGATGTAGAGTCTGATCCATACCTTGGCCTGGACCAGGGGGACATTGGTTGAGTATGGGCCCAGGGTTGCCACTCCACTCTGGAACACAGCGCGGTGAAACAGGCCCTTTGTCAATGGAGACAGAGTCTGGCAGAGGGGAGAGACAAGTGTCAGAGCGTGAGACACCTGGTCGGTTTTACTACCTGCATAGTATTGCTAATACAAGTGGGGAGGAGGGGGTTGGATAGAAGTGGGAAGATTGAAATCCTTCTTGGTTTTGTACATTTAGGCCTTGAACAGTGTCCTAAGCCAGCGTTTCTCTAACTCTTTAGTGCCAGGGACCAGGAAAGGCAAGCCCTTTCCTCAGTGGAGGCACAAACACGGCTCCACAGCCCAGTAGCTGAGGCCTTAGGTCAAAGACACGCTGCCACAGGCCCCAGTCTGAGCCCCTCTGGGTCTCCTCTTCACCAGGGTGGAAGCGCTGATGCCTCCTGCAGACTCCCCCGCGATGGTCACCGACTGGGGGTCTCCTCCGAACTGATGGATGTTCCCCTGTACCCACTGCAACGCCGCCACCTGGTCCAGGAAGCCCCAGTTCCCCCGGGCGTGCTCGTCGCCCGTGCTGCCCACACACAACGAGAAAACCACAGCACAGGATGGACTTAGAGTACTTCGAATTCATGCTTACAAAACATTGGTAGCATTAATCTGCACACTTCTTTTTGAATGAGCTAGAATCCTTCAATGAGACTTCATGTCTAAGGAAAGGTTGGATACAGAAACACAAAAAACGAAATGATACTATGCAAGGGAAAGAGTAAAACTCTGAAACATGTCTGTCATACCTCAGATATCCCAAAATGCTCAGGCGATATTGTATGACCACCACAACAACGTCCTCGTAGGCAGCCAATGGGGCTCCGTCATACTGTGAGGCGGCTCCCATGGACAGCCCCCCTCCATGGATCCAGACAAACACCTGAGACCCCAAACACAGCGGCCCCTTGTTCACTGCTCACCCTCTGAGAACAGGGAAGCTTTCATACTGGAAGGCATAGGAATGAACAATTGACCTCATTTAGTAGAATGGGACCCACTCTTGTGAGTGTATAAGCCTTTTATACTTACTTACTTACTAATGGTGTACAATAGGAACCCCTAAACAAATATATATTATGTAAGCCCATTTGTCCCTGAGGCTGTAAGCAAAACATCTGTGGAAACATTCCTGTTGTTAGATATGAAAGATTTGTTTCGGATACCAAACCAGGTCAGTGTGTGAGCGAGTCTAACTTACAGGGAGTTTTTCTGAGGCACTATTTGTTGGAGTGTAAACATTCAGATACAAGCAGTCCTCAGAAATGGCTGGAAGGGTGTACTCTATCGACATGGTCTGCAACACCTGCAGAGCCACAGCTTGGTCCTGAATACACCTGACACACACATCGAGAGGGAAACAGAGAGGGAGAGGAAGAGAGACAAAGGGGGAAAGAGAGGGAGAGGAAGAGAGACAAAGGGGGAAAGAGAGGGAGAACCGAGAAAGAGAAAAAAGAAAAAACAGGCAGAGACAAAACAGAGAGAAACAAAAAGGATTTGTGATCAAAGGCTCCCAGGGTCAACGACATCAGAGTGATTGCTTCATGGTCACAGTGGTCACAGTGGTCAAACACTCACATGGGAGGCTGCAGGGTGCTGTCTCTCTCCCCCTCCCAGGGCTCTGGAGGCTGGGGAGAGGCCAGGCGCAGGGGGCCCACAGGGGGCCGGGCAAACGGGATCCCCAGGTACTGCTGCACCCTCTTGTCTGTGCCCTTCACGGTGGCGTAAGCCCCTCGGACCTTCCCGTCCTTCAGGGAGACCACTGTCCCTGGCTCTGCTGCAGGGACAGTCACAGACAGGTAGTGTACCATGTGGCATATGCATATGAATTTAAAATGATTGTACTCGCTGTGAAATATATTGTTACTTGCTTTTCTACAGGTACACTCTTGCACTTTGAGGTTCATGTTGTTTAATTGTAACTTGTTTAACTACATGCTCTTGTGGTTCTGGCCTTTGGAACTTATTTTGGTTTTTCACAATGTATGTTTCATATTTTGGCTACCCGCAATGATTGGGGCTATCCGTTGTTATGATCAGTGACCTATGCACTTTTGTAAAGCTCTCTCTTGGAAGTCGCTTTGGATAAAAGCGTCTGCTAAATGAAGAAATGTAAATATGCCACAATCAACTCAATACAAGAACGGATTGGATCAGTTAGATGCAATGTGACATATCGTAATGAATTACAATAACAATGTACAAATGTTACAATATCTGAAATGATACGATACAACATGCAATGTTTTACCATGATACTATAAATATGACTCAATATAAGACGCAATACAAAATCACACAATATATATCACAGGATATGATGCGATACAATGTGACATGTTATGAAAATGTGACCATTTTATACACATATGTAATGACACCTACACATGAGAGAATGTTGCCAACCAAAATACAACTGTTTGTGATAGTACCCCCCACCACAGCACAAACACTGGACACCTTCGCTAAAACCTTTACCAAATGGTTGACACTATAAGACGTCACCGGTCAGTTTTTCATTGGAAAGAGCAGGAGCAGATCCCCTCTTTCGATACATTTACAAGCTGGTGGACCTTAAAGCTCATCCAGGCCAATTAGGTTCAAACTTCCAAATCAAGAGAACCAAAAGCAAATCAAACACATGCCGTAGTGCTCTGACGACCTCTATAGTCATGCTGTCGTGCTTAATCATTTCTGGCATGGATAATATAAATGGAATTATGATGACATGAATGCAGCCTCTAATTATGCAGTGGTGTCATCTGTGATCTGACCTGTAATGATGATGAAAATGTTGTAGTTACCTGGAGCTCCCAGGGTCGTCTGGAGGAAGGCACCAGCCAGGCAGAGGAGCACAAAACTTGTTCTCATCTTGACTGTGTCCGAAGAAAGACAGAGGGACCTTTCTGGTTTACCTCTGTTTTCACCAGCGACCTCCCCCTGGAACACAGACACACACACACACACAGACACACACACACAGACACACAGACACACACACACACACAGACACACACACAAGCACACACACACACACAGACACACACACAGACACAAGCACACACACACACACAGACACACACACACAGACACACACAGACACAAGCACACACACACAGTTTTGAAGGATGGGGTGTGGGCTGAATTTATATTGAGTCAGCAGCCATGGCACACTGGTTAGAGTGTAATGGGGAGTTGGAATGTGCTTTGTACAATTGCAAGAGCGGTTGTAGAAGTTTTAGAAGGTAAAATACATACAAATGGACATTTAACAAAACAACAGTAAGGTGCCAAACCTTGATAATTAGCACCAAAAAAGAAATCATGAAACAATTTATATTAAATTGGTACTTACTTCTCTCTCAACGCCAACAATTACTGAAGGAGGACACCCCGTATTCCCAACAACATAGTCCCCAAACAGATGGAGTCCTACTAAGGTAGGGGACTTTGGGGATTAGGGACAGCTGATCACCCGCTGCTGAAGTTAGAGGCATGGCCTGGGTGGAAGAGAGAGGGGGGGAGACCAGACTTTGTAGTCCACAGAACAAGAACAAACACACACATGCACACAGTTTGACAAAAACGGAGAAATCCTCTCTGTTTACAAAAAAAAACAAATAGTTCTGTGTCCACCAAGGACATCCCCATGCAACGCACACATGCACACACATACACATGTACCGGTAGACCCACGCACATTTTCCCAAACTATAATCCCAGCAAAAATCCTATTAAATCACAGCGTGAGCATTCCAGAAACGTTTCAGTTGATTAAACCTGTTCTCCTGGACACTGGACACTCCTGGTACACACAGTCCTTCTGACCAAACAGTGCTCTTTGACCTTCTCCCACACAGGTCATTCCCTCAGTCAACTTCTACAGTAAACATTCTGTACTTTTACCCAATATGATTAAGCACGTTAAGCTCAAACAACAACCCAGGACTATGGCCCCGTAGTTAGTGTCAACCAGGGCTAATCTACAAGCACGGAGCAATGTGCAGTCAACGTATTACAGAGTATTAAACAGGAGAGTGCGTGGCTACTCGTAAGAAGCTCTATTCTAGAAGCCTTCAGGCCGACAGCCACTGAGGGCGACGTTACTGAAACACAACGCTGCAGCAGTGTAGATTCCTCCTGTCAACACCGTATCGTTGATCTCTGGCGCGGGCTTCCAGTGGGAATCAATGTCTACACATCAGCAGTTCGACCTGTCCTGTCGCGACATTTGGTCGGTATCCTCCACAGAAACATTAGTATTTGACTTTGCTGTATTATATTATATATAAGTGATTTGTTGTTGTTGTTTTTTTTTGTAGCAATTATACAGTGCCAATGTCCAGAAGGAGGATCAGAATAATAGGCTGCTATCATCTGCGTTACCTTGACGACACTGCAGGAAGCACGGTTCAGTGTCACGCATTCTAGTTTATGCAAAATCACACACATCCCAAGCGGGGGCAGTTTGTTAGGGAGGAAGTATGTAGAGTTTGTGTGTATTCGTAAATATCCTTGAGGGAGTATCTGTCAGTGTATGTGTGCCATGCATGTCTGTTTGGCCTCATGTTAAAGGTGAACGGAGGACACTTTGAAAGGAGTTATTGGGTTGAAATAAAACAGGTCCGATTAAAAGTAATCCAAGAGAACCCTTCCCCCGAGTGCTGGTATGACGTTCACCTGCCCCTTGCCATGGCAACAGTATGTCAGGGATCAGGGTTTAGCCCAGCTGAGGCTTCTGTCTGAGGAGCTAGGCATGCCAAGTAACAAACCTGGAGTGGAGCCTGGTCCTGGGTCTGGGGTCAGTGGAGCCTGGTCCTGGGTCTGGGGTCAGTGGAGCCTGGTCCTGGGTCTGGGGGTCAGTGGAGCCTGGTCCTGGGTCTGGGGTCAGTGGAGCCTGGTCCTGGGTCTGGGGTCAGTGGAGCCTGGTCCTGGGTCTGAGGTCAGTGGAGCCTGGTCCTGGGTCTGGGGGTCAGTGGAGCCTGGTCCTGGGTCTGGGGTCAGTGGAGCCTGGTCCTGGGTCTGGGGGTCAGTGGAGCCTGGTCCTGGGTCTGGGGGTCAGTGGAGCCTGGTCCTGGGTCTGGGGTCAGTGGAGCCTGGTCCTGGGTCTGGGGGTCAGTGGAGCCTGGTCCTGGGTCTGGGGTCAGTGGAGCCTGGTCCTGGGTCTGGGGTCAGTGGAGCCTGGTCCTGGGTCTGGGGGTCAGTGGAGCCTGGTCCTGGGTCTGGGGGTCAGTGGAGCCTGGTCCTGGGGGTCAGTGGAGCCTGGTCCTGGGTCTGGGGGTCAGTTGAGCCTGGTCCTGGGTCTGGGGGTCAGTGGAGCCTGGTCCTGGGGGTCAGTGGAGCCTGGTCCTGGGTCTGGGGGTCAGTGGAGCCTGGTCTGGGGTTAGTGGAGCCTGGTCCTGGGTCTGGGGGTCAGTGGAGCCTGGTCCTGGGTCTGGGGGTCAGTGGAGCCTGGTCCTGGTCTGGGGTCAGTGGAGCCTGGTCCTGGGTCTGGAGGTCAGTGGAGCCTGGTCCTGGGTCTGGGGGTCAGTGGAGCCTGGTCCTGGTCCTGGGGGTCAGTGGAGCCTGGTCCTGGGGGTCAGTGGAGCCTGGTCCTGGGGGTCAGTGGAGCCTGGTCCTGGGTCTGGGGTCAGTCTTTCGTTGTGATACATGGTTGCTTGTACTGTCGCTCTGGATAAGAGCGTCTGCTAAATGACTAAATGTCTTAAATGCAAGTCTATAGCAGGCTTGGCAGACTGGCAACACCCTCATTTATACCTTACCGTAATAACTTAACAGGGACAGCACAGCTCCGTAAACCATACACAGAACATGGGCCTATCTACTTACACTGGCAGTTGGACAACTGAGAGTCTATATAAAGGACACAATAATCTTCAGGATTAAGGCTTTTCACAAGGATTACTTTTTCAACAAATACGACTGCATCTCCACACAAGTCACAGCAGAGAACAAGTAGCAGGAGAAGGTAGTCTGTGTCAGCTGGACACACTCAGACATGTGGCACAAGACTCTCTTCTTCAACATGTTAGGAACAAGTGGAAAGTGGTAAGTCGGTTTGGATTTCCATCTGCAAGAAGAAAAGACTAGACTCCAAAATGTTTTTGACAAATTCTGTAAAGTACTTAGGTTCACTTGATCAAATCAAGTGCACCCTAAATACTTCAGGAAGTAATGGATGATTTGTGCCAACTGGGAGGCAAATCTAATTTACCTTTATGACTTTTGATGTCGGTAATGGACTTTTGTAATTTAGCCCATGATTGACCCAGGCTGATGTGACCTGGGGAAAGACTAAAAGGATGAGGTCTTCCCAGATGGTCACTCAGTGGAAGGCTAATGTTAACTGGATATAATGACTCAAACCTAATGTGTGTAAGACGATTGTTAAATCAGCCTACTATGTAAACACAAACTTGTCTCTTCTCCTCTCCCCTCCCTTCCCATCCCTCCCCCTCCCCCCATCCCATCTTTAACTCCTCTCCTCATCTCCAGCGGAAGGTTCATGTTAACTGGATGAAATGACTCGAACCTAATGTGTTTAAGACAACTGTTTAATCAGCCGACTATGTAAACACAAATGTGTCTTGCCTTCTCTCCCTCCCTCCCTCCCTCCCTGCTTGTGTTCAGTTATAAAACTCAGATTAAGGACAGAAATGAGAGTCTACCACTGCCTTGTCAGTCTGTGTTCCTGAACCTACTCCTCGTGATGGTGACTGTAGGCTTGGTCTACTCCACCCTGGTCGTCCTACAGCCACTCAGCAGCTCTAGCCAACCCTGGTCCAAAGACACCCCCTTACATCCCCAGTCTCTGACCAGTCACAACCAGGGAGAAACCATCCCGCCCTATGAAGTAGCCTACCCACAAAACTACCACTTTGTTCTGGACCAGTCTCTGAGGCACGAGGCCCCCTTCTTGGTTCTGATGGTGCCGGTGGCTCCAGGTAACCTGGTATCCAGGCAGGTGATCCGCCGGACCTGGGGGAAGGAGGGTGTGGTTCTGGGCCGGGCGGTGCGTGTGTTGTTCCTGCTGGGCATGCCAGGTGGGGCGGGGGTGGAGAGGCAGCAGGAGGAGCTGAAGACGGAGAGCCTGAAGCACCACGACCTGCTGCAGAGTGACTTCCTGGACAGCTACTTCAACCTGACCATCAAGACCATGGTGATGCTGGAATGGCTGAGCTCTCGCTGCCCCAACGCCTCCTACGCCATGAAGGTGGACTCCGACATGTTCGTCAACGTGCACAACCTGGTCAGCATGCTGGCCGCCCCAGACACACCCACCAGGAACTACATCACGGGCATTGTCCGGCTCAACAGCAATGTCGTCCGAGACCCCACCTCAAAGTGGTATATTCCCAGAATGGTTTATCCCAGTTCTAAATTCCCGCCTTACCTCATAGGGAATGGTTATATTTTCTCCTTGGATCTTGCTGGGAAGCTAGTGGAAGCCTCCAAACAGGTCAGAGCCATTTACATTGAGGACGCCTACCTTGGGATGTGTCTGCACTACTTGGGGATTACCTTGAGCTACCCTCCTAGCTCAGCCCTTTTCAAACTGTACCCCCCTTACAGTAACAGACGCTGTTTCTACTCCTCTGTTGTCATGACGCTCATGGACAGCGTCAATAATCTACAGGCAGTCTGGAGGGATTTACAGAGATTTGGCTCACCCTGCTAAATGCCGCCTATTTATACACACATTGTAGCAAAAACACACACACCTCATCTGAACATGAAGTATTAGTCAACACTAGATGGCAGCAATGATATTGGCATAAAAAGACTGCAGTCCAGTATGGAATCTAGTCTAGTCAAATTTTGTAATAGCTAAGTAAATACTTAGTAAAAACAAATGCCTTTCAGCCAACCACTTTCATTAAAATATATTTTCTGTTTTCTATCAAATATTTGAAGTTTTGTATATTGTTTACATTTTTGTGTGAATTAATTTAAAAGTGTTGTAATGTGCATCTTGTAATTTACAGTAAGGCTTTCGATAGCACTCACGACTGCAATTTGCATATAGCTTTAATTGTCTAAACAAGAATATGAACTATATAGCCTACTGCTTTCCCTGTGTTTCGAATGGAAACCTTGCACTGATGACGGGAAGAAGCATAGGATCTTAACTGGTTTGTTCAGAGGTTAGCCTACATGGGCACTATTATTTACACGTTATTTCGGTCCTTTGAGCATACTTTTCTCGTAAGGCACATGTATGGGAGCATTGCGGAGTAGGCTATAGTATACTGCACTGCCACGAGTATTGTCTACTGCCTGGAGAGTACCATCTTCGTTGCACGATAGTGTTTACATTTCCATAAGTGGATAAAACCAGGCTTTGTTTCTCTTACAGGCTGAGACGCTAACTTTGACTGGAAATGTAAACTGAAAACTGTTTACATCTGTTTTAATTTACAAGGAAGATCCCAATGTTATGTATTTTGTGGATTCCCACAGTCGGCCTACATTATTAAAAAATGTCAACATATAATATACGGCCATTCCCAGCCTTTTGCAAGATAATAATTACTATAACTCCATGTCATGACAATGAACTGAACACGGATCTTACGCCCATCAAGGGAACGTATGATCTACGTCAGACGCAGGGGCGTTCCCGGGGCGTGACAGCGCTCCTCTGTAGGCTCCATGTAGCTTACTGTAACGCTACAGCTCCATTGAAACTGCTTTCCAAGTGACAGAGCAATAGGAGAACCAGGAGGGAAACCAACTTAATAGAAACACGAAACAGATAGGACATTCACCTCTACAGCGGTACACGTTGTTGTTTTAAAGGCGACACAGTTGTGGTCGCTGACACCCAGTCGGTGGTTGAGAAGTCACTGCAAACTGACCCGCCGGGAGCGTTGGAAGGACTCGGAGAGAGCGCGCATCTGGGAGGGCTTCGAAAAGTAACCAAAGTTAGCCACAGGTAGCTCTCACGTCAAAGAATATCAAAGGGCAATGCGGATATCTCCGGCCGGAGATCAAGCTGCGTTTCAGTCCTAGTTCTTCGTGGGAAGATCAGTTCTCTTCATCGGATCGAAGACCTGAGCTGAGGGGACAACCATGTCCCGGAGAAAACAGAGCAAACCCAGACAGATCAAACGTAAGGGTCAATTATTTTGACATTCATTTCAAATCGCACGTTTACAGCCTACATTACAAATGAAAGGCTTGGTAATTTGCGTAATTATTGCTGTATAATTTCTTTTTTTGTATCGATATTTTTCCATCTGTTACCAACAATGTCCAACAATGGGCTAGTCACTTTACTAATTAACCAGTTTAGTTTATAATGTCTGCCTTAATTAATTTAGGATTTTGTATTTGCCTACATTTATTTAAACGTTATCATTCAAGTTAATAGCTTATTTATGGTGTAACTGTGAACTGATAGCCTGTGAGTCAGGCAGCGTCAACCTGTCATGATCCATTGACATACTATAGAGTATTAATTCCTGTAGTTATCTAGTTTTCCAAATTTATTTTGATTACGAATATGAGGTCAAAAGGCTGTTTGACCTCATAAGATGAAGAACACTCTAATAAGCAATTTCACAGTTATTTTTGTAACGGTGTTTAGGCCTACTCAGCAGTGCCCCAGAAACTTCTCACGAGAAACATGCAGTTAAATAATAAATAATAAAAAAGTTAAATTTCCTTTGTGTTTTTAAAACCAAAAACCGTTTGTCCCATGGCAACTGAACTGTAGCCGTAGTTTCCTGTTTAATTCTGTTGTGGAAACGTCACTGTTCTCTGAAAAAGGCGATGTGAACACAGATAAACAGCGATCCGATCTCAACCGAGATAAGGATTAAAATTGGATCTTTTTTTATTTGTTTTCTGTCTGAGGCAGCAGTGAGGCTGGCGTTGCATTTTCCCCCGGCTTTTCAGTTCTCTTTCCAGAGATGGGGCGTCAGATACCGCGCCTGGCTGATCTCGCCTGCTGATAGTGGCCCACAATTGGATCTTTTTTCATCTATCCTTTTAACTCTATAATGCATCTGGCCGTCCGCTTGAAAGGGTTTTCGCTTCTGGTCTGGTGCTTGGTTGGTCTCCTTGCTTGACGAGCTCTTCCTGTTTATGAAACGCGTGAAGGTTTATCGCAACAGCATGATCTTACTGTTGATAAGATGATTAATACTTGAACCCATTTCTCTTTCTGATTCTCTCTCTCTCTCTCTCTCTCTCTCTCTCTCTCTCTCTCTCTCTCTCTCTCTCTCTCTCTCTCCTCTCCCTCTCTTACTCTACCTCTCTATCTCATCTCTCTTTCTCACTCTCTCTTTCTCTTTCTCTCTGCTTTTCCCGTTTTCTCACACAAACTGAGCTGTGCTGAGAAGTCGTTTTGCTCTGGTGTTTCAGTTCTTCATCCAGAATAGATGCCTCGCAATGATAAGCACAGTAGCAATATCTTGCAGATAGAGTTGAAAGACCTTCTTAAAAATAAAGCAAAGAACAATGCAGTTAGAGAGACAACAGTCGGCTAGGCCCTGTGTGTAAAGATCTTAACGTTTGTAGATAAATAGACCATATTGGTTTGTTATGGTCACAGGGCCAGGATCATTAGCCAACTTCATAGGCAGTTCTTAAAACTACACAAGAGAGACAAGCCTTTTTCAACATGTGGTTATGAATGGCCTGGCTTCTTGCGCCCCAGCTAAGGGTGCCCGTGTGGGTCACTTCCATGGCTGCTATCTGTTTCCCATAGAGGCCTATAGCAGCATGTGAGCTCCCAGACTGCAGTGGGGGGATGGATCCCAGAGCCTGGACCTGATAACAGCACTGCACATTGGGCCTGCCTGTCTCTGGGGTGTCATGGCCTTTCTCTTTATCAGCCCTCCCCCCAGCCTCCCCCAGCCTCCCCCCTCCCCCTCCCCGACCTCCCTGACGTGGCACAGCCCAAGCCGCTCAGGCCCAGTCCCATGATTCTCTTGTGCCTTGGCAGACATTTTGATAGAGGAGTGTGGTGATAAAGACGCCAGGCTGCATTACGTCCACCATGTTGTTTTGCAATGTCCACTCAAGCTAGCTATCTCTCTGTCTCTCTCTCTGTCTCTCTCTCTCTCTCTCTCTCTCTCTCTCTCTCTCTCTCTCTCTCTCTCTCTCTTCTCTCTCTCTCTCTCTCTCTCTCTCTCTCTCTCTCTCTCTCTCTCTCTGTCTCTCTCTATCTCTTGATCTCTCTCACACTCTCACTCTCTCCTTCCATCTCTCATTTTCTATATTTGGTCGTCATTATTGGTAGTGTACTAAAAGTATCATAAGTTATTAGTAGGTAATTACTTATTGCCCAAACCCTATGCCTGTAGCCCTTAGTATAGCTCAAATAACATACAACCATAGTTCAATGACCGAGTTTAAAATGAGCCAGAAAGACAACGGCTGTTACTGAATCCTAACACAACATAACATATCCTAGCGCTAGCACTGCCATAGTCTTCTCTACAGGGCAGCTCACAGTCGGGTCTAGATGTTTGTCTGTGCCTGCGTCATCTTCCTTAGCAGGTGGAGATCTCCAGGACAGATAGGGCCCTCCGTCCTAGATGTGGGAAGGCGATAAGCAGGCAGCAGTCGGCCCACTGCGCCTGGATCTCAGGGTTTGTATTCTGGCGGTTGAGATGGGAGGCTGGATAAGGAAGCAGCGATCGCCACCCCCTGATAGGAGCACGGCGAGCGTGAGACCGATGCAGGAGATGGCGACGGGCCGCGCATTGTAATTCTCGTCTGGATGCGCTCTCGTCCCCTGTCATGTTTCTACGGTTGCAGGGGAAGGGGGGGGGGGAGGAAAGAAAGAGAAGAGAGAAGGTGTGGACGATAAGAGCAGCGGGAGGGGGATGGCGGGGCCGGAGGAGCGCAAGAAGGGGAGAAGTAACGGACAGGATGTAGAAGCCAGAGGAGCGGGTGTGCTGTCGCTGGCTTGTGTTGTGGTGTGGGCCGGCTGGTTATTACAGCAGCTCGCTGGCTTGTGTTGTGGTGTGGGCCGGCTGGTCATTACAGCAGCTGGCTTGTGTTGTGGTGTGGGCCGGCTGGTTATTACAGCAGCTGGCTTGTGTTGTGGGCCGGCTGGTCATTACAGCAGCTGGCTTGTGTTGTGGTGTGGGCCGGCTGGTTATTCCAGCAGCTGGCTGGTGTTGTGGTGTGGGCCGGCTGGTTATTCCAGCAGCTCGCTGGCTTGTGTTGTGGTGTGGGCCGGCTGGTTATTCCAGCAGCTCGCTGGCTTGTGTTGTGGTGTGGGCCGGCTGGTTATTACAGCAGCTGGCTTGTGTTGTGGTGTGGGCCGGCTGGTTATTCCAGCAGCTCGCTGGCTTGTGTTGTGGTGTGGGCCGGCTGGTTATTCCAGCAGCTGGCTTGTGTTGTGGTGTGGGCCGGCTGGTTATTCCAGCAGCTCGCTGGCTTGTGTTGTGGTGTGGGCCGGCTGGTTATTACAGCAGCTGGCTTGTGTTGTGGTGTGGGCCGGCTGGTTATTCCAGCAGCTGGCTGGTGTTGTGGTGTGGGCCGGCTGGTTATTCCAGCAGCTCGCTGGCTTGTGTTGTGGTGTGGGCCGGCTGGTTATTACAGCAGCTGGCTTGTGTTGTGGTGTGGGCCGGCTGGTTATTCCAGCAGCTCGCTGGCTTGTGTTGTGGTGTGGGCCGGCTGGTTATTCCAGCAGCTCGCTGGCTTGTGTTGTGGTGTGGGCCGGCTGGTCATTACAGCAGCTGGCTTGTGTTGTGGTGTGGGCCGGCTGGTTATTCCAGCAGCTCGCTGGCTTGTGTTGTGGTGTGGGCCGGCTGGTTATTCCAGCAGCTCGCTGGCTTGTGTTGTGGTGTAGGCCGGCTGGTTATTACAGCAGCTGGCTTGTGTTGTGGTGTGGGCCGGCTGGTTATTCCAGCAGCTGGCTGGCTTGTGTTGTGGTGTAGGCCGGCTGGTTATTACAGCAGCTGGCTTGTGTTGTGGTGTGGGCCGGCTGGTTATTCCAGCAGCTCGCTGGCTTGTGTTGTGGTGTGGGCCGGCTGGTTATTCCAGCAGCTTGCTGGCTGTCCTCTAGGCTCAGCCAGATCTTCAGAGATGAAAAGGAGCTCTTCTGATCAGAGGTAGATAACCAGCAGAAGATCCTCGGGGCCGATAGGGGCTGTGCTGGCCTGCTGATCCGAGGTAGATAACCAGCAGAAGATCCCCAGATAAGCCGGCTGCTCATGCTGGTGACATCACTGATAAAGATCAGGGGTGAAAGGTCAGCATTAATAATGCACACGCATGGCCTCCCTCCCACGGTCCCACCGCAAGCCATGACAATGACGTCTGTGAACCCTGCTCTTATTGTGTCGGTTTGTCGTTGGGAAAAGTTCATTCGGTCTGAGATCTTTGGGATTGTTGTTTGTGGCAGAATGTATGGTTTCTGTTTGGCACTGTAGAATGAATAGTTGTTATCTGTTTTCGAAAGTATCGCATCTGTTTGAAGTTGTAGAAGAAACAGCTTCTGTTTAGTGTTGTAGATGTTGTAGAATATCTCTATAACTTCACTTTTCTGGGTCACGTGACAGGTTTATTGCCGTACAATGAGAGAATAATTTATGCTGTCCATACACACACACACACACACACACTCCGTCTCGTAGCGCCTTGGTGGCTTTTTCCCTTGTGTGTTTTTCTTTCTTTGTTCTGCTTTTAGCTCGATGTGAACTTTTGATAAGCCCTGGGGCCCGATCTGTGGAGCTGATAGAGATGGGCCTGGCTGATTCCACTTGTTATCAGGCAGGAGCAGGCAGGAGCCGGTCCTCCACAGACAGAACCAGCACCACGTGGAGGAGCACAGAGCCCACACCCTGGCAATCAGTTCCACCTCTAATGGGATTAATGTTGTTGTATAATTAGGTGATAGGTGTGAATGCAGTGCTCTCTCTCTCTCTCGCTCTCTCTCTCTCTCTCTCTCTCTCTCTCTCTCTCTCTCT
Organism: Thaleichthys pacificus; assembly: GCA_023658055.1. Taxonomy (NCBI): domain Eukaryota; kingdom Metazoa; phylum Chordata; class Actinopteri; order Osmeriformes; family Osmeridae; genus Thaleichthys; species Thaleichthys pacificus. The sequence goes on from CM042870.1 coordinate 18,173,913, forward strand.
CTCTCTCTCTCTCTCTCTCTCTCTCTCTCACTCCCTTCCTCGTTCTGCCTTCTTTTCCCCTCATCTCCCCCCTTTCCCTAACAAGCATTGTCGTTGATTAATTTAATTAAAACTAATACCACATATTACTCCCTCCAGATTTCATGTTAGATAGCTTTTACATGCGCGGAAATGTTTGTGTTCAATAATTATCTCTAGGGTGGGTTTTTTGGGGGGTGGTGGTGGTGGTGGTGGGGGGCGGTAAAAAAACGACGAGCAGAAGTTTCTGCTGCTGTGAGAGAAGAAAAAGTGGAGAGAGAGAGTGAAACGGCTAGCGTCAGCAGAAGACAGTTGATTCCAGGGTGTGATATTAGATGGTGGGTGATATGTCTTTGGATGTGGCCTCACCAGAAAAGACCCTGCTAGCACTGCAGTTAGAGGGGAGGATGTTGTCTTTATGGACGGGGCTGTGCGTGTATGGGGGGGGGGGGGCTGTGCGTGTATGGGGGGGGGGGGCTGTGTGTGTATGGGGGGGGGGGGGCTGTGTGTATGGGGGGGCTGTGTGTATGGGGGGGGGGTGGGGTGGGGGGGCTCGTTTTGAAGGGTTAGGGTTAGGGTTAATACGGGGGGGCTGTGTGTGTATGGGGGGGGGGGGGGGCTCGTTTTGAACACATTCCTCAAACAGGCGTCATGTCATTAGCAGTTTTCGGTGGCGGAGGTAGGCACCCTGGCCCTGTCCTCACCCTAGCACTGTGTTTGGGTGGGTGGAGGTAGGCACCCTGGCCCTGTCCTCACCCTAGCACTGTGTTTGGGTGGGTGGAGGTAGGCACCCTGGCCCTGTCCTCACCCTAGTACTGTGTTTGGGTGGGTGGAGGTAGGCACCCTGGCCCTGTCCTCACCCTAGCACTGTGTTTGGGTGGGTGGAGGGGTTCTTACACAGGAAGAGCTGTCTCTGTTTGGTGTGTTTATGAGTTATTACACCTTCCTGCTATTTACCAAGGGGGCCCGGCTAGCAGGCGCGCAGGCCAGGCCTGAGTTATAGCGCTCCGGCCCACAGCCCCTCACAGTTGCTGTAAACTGTTTCACCTTTGACCTCCGAGTGTAGCGCTGAGAAAACACAACACCCACTGACACAGGACCACTCTGGGGAAAACTGTTGACTTTGGCTGTAATTGCCGCGGCTCTGTGTGTGTGTCTGTGGGGGGGGGTGTGTGTGTGTCTGTGGGGTGCGTGTATGTGTGTGTGCGTGCGTGTGCCGGTGTAGGTCTCAGAAGAGCCGGGGAAGGCCTTCCCATCCCCATAGTGTTCAATAGACACACACTGTAACCACAGTAACCAAGCCCCCGAAACCAAACAGCAGCTGGGACCCCCCCCCCACCTACACACTTTGTCCAGGTCATAAATGGGCTAATATGTTTGCACTCATTTTAATGAGTAACACTAATAAGCATTTTTCAGAAGCAGTGTACACAACACAAAACCGTCGAATGACCTTTCAAAAAAGACACTACATACAAAATATGACTGGTGTCTGTCAATTGTCCACGTCAGAGAGATTTGTCCTCCCAGTCCGGTCAGCTCTATACAGGAAAATAATCGTTAATAAATCGTCACTAATTCATCAGCTATAGTTGGGTGTTCTAGCCCTGGTCTGGTGGGACAAGAGTCTGTCACTCTAGAAGATCTATCTCTAGGAGCGGAATGGTCAGACTCTTCCTCCAGTTGCTCAGGGGACAGTATGTGTGTGTGTGTGTGTGGTGTGTGCCTGTGTGTGTGTGTTTGTGACACTGTTATGACAAGGCCCCCCTCCTGCGATAAGAGAAGCCATTTACTCCTACTGTGTTAAGCGCTGTGTTCCTGGGTGTAAACGTGCTTAGGTAAACACGGCGGCCCGGGAGGAGAGGCGGGGGGGGGGGGGGGGGCGGGGACTCTGCCCCCGGACGTTACTGCCATACCGGTAGAACACGGGAGTGTTCTTTACCCGCTGAGATGACACGCTACACGTATGTCACTGCCGGACGTCCGACTCGAACGCTGTTAAACACCGGTTTACCTGACATGGAACATGGACACGCACATGCACACTGGATAGGAGGACACACGCGCGCACACACGCGCGCCCAGTACACGCACCATACACGCAGACAGCTGCGTAGGCGAGCACACACAAGGACATGCACGCACGTCCATTTGCAGGACGCACGCTTTTCTTTTATGTAGCCTAGACAGAAATGAGTACAGTACAAACCTAGCCTCCGGTCTTGCTGTTGTGTTTGTGTGTGTGTGTGTAATGTCCAGGTATGGCAGGACTGTGAGAAGATGATAAGAACAGCTCGGCGTCATAGACAAAAGGTCCAGAAAGATGAGCTGGCAGGCTGGCCTCGAGGGAGACACTCTAACAGAAGAGGTCTAGACCAGAGGCTCGCCTGTCTGTCTGCCTCTCTGTGTGTCTGTCTGTCCGGCTGCCTGTCTGTCTGTCCGTTTGTCAGGATACGCCCATGCCGGCTTTCATGTGGAGCCACCTTCCCAGGCTCGCTCCCTGACCCTGAGGGAGATCCAGGACTTCACAGTCACACTGGGCACCTGAGCTGGAACTAGTCATACTTAATCACCCTCTGCCAGCACCACGAAAGTGAAATTCTCTCTATTTTCCCTCCCTCTCTCTCTCTCTCTCTCTCTCTCTCTCTCTCTCTCAATCTCTCTCCTTGCCATTGTACATCCAGTTCACATTCGCGTATCAAAGTATTCCCCCTCTTACCGTCCACTTATTAGACTATCCAAATGGCTCAGCGTGTAATGTCAGTGCACCAGTTACAACCTGAAGGGTATTGAGTGTGACTAGCCGGCAACAGCCCCGCTGACTGGCTGTGTTCCTGCTGTGCAGACAGAGCAGCAGCCACAATGATCATCATCAAGTTTCTGCTCTTCTGAAACCCTCAGTCTAACCCACCATCTGTTCCCCTCCATCTCCGATCCTCTCCCTTTTCTTTTATCTCCGTCTCTGGTGTGTCTCTCTCTCTCTCTGTTTTGTGTATCTCGATTCTCTCCATCGCTTTCCTCTCCATCTGTTCTCTCCATCCCTGTTCTGTCTTTCCATGCTCCCTCCCTCTTTCTTCTTCCACTCATCCTCCTCCCCGCCCTTCTCTCACTTTTATTTTCTTTCCACCGGCTTCCCCTCCCTCTCTCTCTCTCTCTCTCTCCCTCTCTCTCTCTCCCTCTCTCTCTCTCTCTTTCTATCTCTATCTCTCTCACTCACTAACTCACACTCACTCACTCTCTCTATCTCGGTCTCCTCATTCTCCTGCAGCCCCGGTCTCTGTCTCTGTCCCCCCCCCCCCCCGCCGCCTCCCCCCTTCTATCTATCTCTCCGTCTCCCCCTCCTCGCTCATCCCTCATGTCGCCAGCCAGACCTCCAGCCCCAGTGAGCCAGGTCTTGACGGTATGATAATGTGGAAAGTTGAACTGGCCCATTACAGCTGTGCTGATGTGAGTCCGGATAAGGCTGTTGATAATGGGTGCAGATAGCGCTGACACAGCGCTCCAATAGCCAGCCCTCTCTCTCCCCCATTATCATTCCTGCCCACCGCTGGGCTCCCTGCGCGCTATCTGCTCTCTATTTCCACTCCTGCGACAGATAAGGATGGAAATACTGACTTCATAGCTGACTGATTAAAGTGTCTGCCTTTCTTGATAATACACAGATAAATTATGTTTTTTTTTCTTCTCCTTCTTCTTCTTCTTCTTCCCTCACTCCTCTCTTTCCTCTCCCTCTTTTCTATCTCTCTCGCTCAAGCCCTTCCTCCACTTCCCCTCTATCTGAAAGGGGTGGGTTGCTAGAGAGAAAACCTCTCCTCCTTTTAATTTCTCTTCTCTTGTGGGCTGTCGGAGAGAGGGGGGGGGGGGAGGTGAGGGGGGGATGTGGTGGGCAGGCTGAAGGGGGATGCTGGATTAGAGAGTCATGGCTGTGCAGCAGGCCTGATGAGGCCCAGTGGGTGGACTGGTGTGGACAGCATGGCTTGTAGCAGGACAGGCCAGTGAGGCCCAGTGTGTGACTGGTGTGGACAGCATGGCTGTGCAGCAGGCCATGAGGCCCTAGTGGGTGGACTGGTGTGGACAGCATGGCTGTGCAGCAGGCCATGAGTGCCCAGTGGGTGGACTGGTGGTGGACAGCATGGCTGTGCAGGCAACGCCATGGGCCGATGAGGTGCCCTGAGTGGGTGGACTGTGTAGTGGAACTTAGCATGGGCTGTGTGGCAGCATGCTGTGTCAGGCCTATGAGGGCCCGTGGGTGGACTGGTGTGGACAGCTGGCTGTGCAGCAGGCCATGAGGCCCAGTTGGTGGACTGGTGTGGACAGCATGGCTGTGCAGCAGCCTGAGGCTCAGTGGGTGGACTGGTGTGGACAGCATGGCTGTGCAGCAGGCCATGAGGCTCAGTGGGTGGACTGGTGTGGACAGCATGCTGTGCAGCAGGCCATGAGGCTCAGTGGGTGGACTGGTGTGGACAGCATGGCTGTGGGCAGCTAGGCCATGAGGCTCAGTGGGTGGACTGGTGTGGACAGCATGGCTGTGCAGTCAGGCCATGAGGCCCAGTGGGTGGACTGGAAGCGCCGTAGAAGATGTTCCAGACACATAATACAAGCATGCACAGCCCTTCCTCAAGGTGCTGCAGGCTAACCCTCCATCCAGCACCAGAGCGAAGAGCGAGAGGGTGTGTGTGTGTATGGGTGTGTGTGTGTATGGGTGTGTGTGTGTATGGTGTGTGTGTGTATGGGTGTGTGTGTGTATGTGTGTGTGTGTGTATGGGTTGTGTGTGTGTATGGGTGTGTGTGTGTATGGGTGTGTGTGTGTATGGGTGTGTGTGTGTATGGGTGTGTGTGTGTACAGGCAGTACTAGCAGTTCCAGTCCTTTCCAGGTCGAGTTTTTAATCGTTTTTTGATCGTTCCAGTTAGATACAGGGGAGATTCACCCATGGAATACGCTACACAGACAAATCCTCTAACCCATTTACTTTTTCATCCACATTCTCCTTCTCTCTCTCTCTCTCTCTCTCTCTCTCTCTCTTCTCTCTCTCATCTCTCTCTCCTCTCTCTCTCTCTCTCTCTCAAATACACCTGCATTTCCTCCACCACTTCCTCTCTCCACTACTCTCTTTCTTCTTCCTCTTCCTCCTTTTCCTCCTCCTTTCCACTGTGTTCCCTCCACGACTGCTTCCTGGATCAGAATACGATGATGTCACACTTCCTGTCTGTTTGCTGCCAGTCTCCCTGACTATCTGTGTGTTTGCCTGTCTCCCTGTCTGGTAGAAAATATTAGACAGTAATCTTATTGACATGCCAACTACATGTTAGCGGACAGGCAGACAGGAAGAGACAGACAGAGACAGACAGACAGACAGGACAGACAGAAAGAGACAGACAGACAGACAGAAAGAGACAGACAGACAGGGGGACAAGACCAGAAAGAAGACAGACAGAACAGACAAGAAAGACAGAAAGAGACCAGACAGACAGACAGACAGAAAGAGACAGACAGACAGACAGACAGAAAGAGACAGACAGATAGACAGAAAAGACCGAAAGACAGAGTGGCGGTTAGGAACTGCACCAGCAGACTTTAACAACATTCTATTTGTTCGTGGCCCAGTAACTGACCTTGATAGATTACACAGCGTTTCTCCTCCCTCCCTCCCTCCCTCCCTCCCTCCCTCCCTCCCTCCCTCCCTCCCTCCCTCCCTCCTCCCTCCCTCCCTCCCTCCTCCCTCCCCCTCCTGCGCTCCTCTCCTCCTCCTCTCCTCTCCTCTCTCTCTCTCTCTCTGGCTCTGTCTGAGAGAGAGACAGTGAGGATGATAAGTCTGGATGAAATTGTTTATATTTTTCTCCTCCCGCCTGTAGTCCAGGTCACCTGGAGGCTGGATCTGCCCCTCTTCACTACTCTCTCATACTGTTTTCAAATACTGTCCAGAGTAATGGGCTTGATTATGAAACCAGTTGCAGTTAAACTAATGCAATGCCTGGTAAGTGACAACCATCACTTTCAAATACTTTCCAACATGGATGTGTGTACCAGTCATGGATGTGTGTACCAGTCAGCAGAACTGCAGGCTGCAGTTCTGCTGCAGCCTGCAGCAGAACTGTGTATAACTGACCTTAGCAGGACAGGAGAACAGCAGCATAAGGTTCATTTGATACCAAAACCTCCTCTTAAGGGCACCAAGAAAGGGGAGTGGAGGAGAGAGAGAGCGAGCGAGAGAGAGAGTGGTGAGAGAGAGAGTGGGAGAGAGAGAGAGGGAGAGAGAAGAGAGCGAGAGAGAGAGAGAGTCGAGAGAGCGATGAGAGCGAGCGAGAAAAAAAAAAACTAACTGCGATAAAAAGCCTAGATAAGGAGAATGGACTGTGTTGTGTAGGAGTTGATATCAATGTTATCTATCTCTCTTTTTCACTCTCCAAGCCCTCTGTTGTTTCTCCATGCTTATTCTCGCTCCACCAAATGCCAGGAACAAAAAGGGAGAAAGAAAGAAATTACCGCACCAGATTATTCATGCGGCCCGGCTGATAAAATGTTGACGCCGAAATTAAAAAGGATTCCATATGGAGGCGTTTGTTTTTCTCAGAAGGTGTTTGCTGTTTTCTTGATGGAAATGTTAGGTTTTATTCTGGGGGGGGGGGGGGGGGGGGCGGCGGCGGGGGTGGGGGGGCTCCTTGTTATAGTCGTTTCTGTTGGTTTCCTGCGTTCTGTTAGTGGATTGGACCTCATTTAACCCTTTCTCTCACACACGCACACACGCACACACGCACACACACACACACACCACACACACACACACACCACACACACACACACACACACACACACACACACACACCCCCTCATGGGAGCAGTGGGAGCTGTGCACCCTGATAAGACCAGCCTCAGTCTGACTCTTAACTGTGAGGAGAACACCAACAGTGGACAGGCTCAGGGGGGCGACCAACACCAGACACCGTTGCCATTGACTAAGACGGGCGTTGACAGGAAAGTACATGGTAATTGGTTTATTTGTGTGCGTGTGGTGTGTGTGTGTGGAGCTGTCCTAGTAGGAGAGACAGGCAGCTTGACCCTGCTTTACATGAGAATCACTAATTGCTCCTGCTGTCAGGAAACGAGAGAAAGAAGGGAGAGAGAAAGAGAAGAGAGAGAGAGAGAGAGAGAGAGAGATAGAGAGAGCGTCAAGAGATGTGAGAATGAGAAGATGAGGCAGAGTCGGTCCTTGTATTCCTACTTGACATTGTTTCCTAACTGTAGGTCACCTTGGTGCAGGCAACCGGCCTACCATCAAGGTCAGGTTTCGCTCTACGCTCCCTCAAAGTGTGTGGTGTGTGTGTGTGTGCCTTGTTGCGTGAGGGAAAGAGAAAAATAAAAGTGAAAAGAGGGTGAGAGGGAAAGTACAGAGTGCCCTGCCCCCCCACAGTGAGTGCCCTGCCCCAATATTAGTACCCCCCCCCCCCACAGTGAGTACCCCCCCCCCCCACAGTGAGTGCCCTGCCCCCCCGCCACAGTGAGTGCCCCTGCCCCCCCCCCCCCCACGAGTGAGTGTGTGCCCCTGCCCCCCCACAGTGAGTGCCCCTGCCCCCCCCCCCCCCCACAGTGAGTTGCCCCTGCCCCCCCCCCCCCCACAGTGAGTGTGTGCCCCTGCCCCCCCCCACAGTGAGTGCCCCTGCCCCCCGCCCCCCCCCCCCACAGTGAGTGCGTGCCCCTGCCCCCCCCCCCCCCCCCCACAGTGAGTGCGGTGCCCCTGCCCCCCCCACAGTGAGTGCCCCTGCCCCAGTATTAGTATTAGCTGCAGCAGTGTCCCCTGAAGTAAAACAATCTGCTGTAATCTATCAGAGTGTTATCAGGCCTATCTGAGCTGGAGCGAAGCGGGGTGGGGGGGGCAGGGGGGTGCAGGGGGGGCCGTGGCGCCGTGCTCCCCTCCTGATAAAGTTTCACAGTTCAGCCATGATGAATGTTCAGCAACCCTGGCTGGGGGAGAGGATGTGGGCTGGGCGGGGGCCAGGGGGGCGGGGGCCAGGGGGGCGGGGCCAGGCCGGGAAAACAATAACACCTCGGCAACGGCCCCCGGGTCGCTGGGTCAGACCCTGGTCTGCGTGCGCGCACACACACACTCACACACACACCCTGCTCCTCAAGCCCTGTCCTGAGTTGCGAGGGGAAAAGAGACCTAGTCCGGGGATAGTGTGAGCCAAGCGGTCGCTCTCTCACAGGCCCTCTCTCTTCTCTCTCTCCTTCTCTCTCTCACTAGATCACCCACCTCTTTCTCCCTCACTCCCTCTCTCCTCCACCTCTGTCTCTCCCTCACTCCCTCTCTGCCCCACCTCTCTCCCTCAATCCCTATCCTCTCTCCTCCTCTCCTTCCCTCTCTCCTCCTCTCCTCTCTCCTCCTCTCTCCTCCTCTCCTCTCCTTCCTCTCTCCTCCTCTCTCCTCCTCTCTCCTCCTCTCTCCTCCTCTCCTCTCCTTCCTCTCTCCTCCTCTCCTTCCTCTCTCCTCCTCTCTTCTGCTCTGTTCTCCTCCTCTCCTCCTCTCCTTCCTCTCTCCTCCTCTCCTTCCTCTCTCCTCCTCTCTCCTCCTCTCTCCTCCTTTCCTCTCCTTCCTCTCTCCTCCTCTCTTCTGCTCTGTTCTCCTCCTCTCCTCCTCTCCTCTGCTCTCCTCTCTCCATGTCCTCTCCATCCACCAGAGCTCCTCAGACAGAACCATGGCAGCATCAAGCCTCCGAGTCCTCAGTTCTCCATCTCCCGCTGTCACACTCGTCTGTGACAGTGGGTACCTTCACCCAGCTCTCCCAGGGAGGCAGAGGGGGAGAAGTGACCCGGGGCAGAGGGGGAGTGAGGACGGAAGGAGAGAAGACGGAGGTCGAGGGAGAGAGAAATAGGGAGGGCGATGGGATGGAGAGAAAGGGTGAGAGCAGGCATGATGGGAGAGAAGGGGGGGAGGGAGAGGGGCAGAGGGGGGAGGGGAAGGAGAGAGGAGAGAGGGTTTACTGTATGCACCTTCCTGCCATAGTACATTTCTTGTTTGTGCCAACTTACTTGGCGAATAAAGGTTATTCTGATTCTGATGGAGAGGGTGATGGAGAGTGGTTGGATGGAGGGTGAGGGAGAGAGGAGGGGTGGAGGAGAGAGGAGGGTGAGGGTGAGGGAGAGAGGGGGGATGGAGGGAGAGGAGGGTGAGGGAGAGAGGAGGGGTGGAGGAGAGAGGAGGGTGAGGGTGAGGGAGAGAGGGGGGATGGAGGGAGAGGAGGGTGAGGGAGAGAGGGGGGATGGAGGGAGAGGAGGGATGGAGGGAGATAGGAGGATGAGGGCGACAGGGGATGGACGGAGAGAGGGATGGGAGAAAAGAGGGAGAGAATAAAGCGATCTGAGAGCCATTAGGATTGTGACAAAGTTCATGAGTATATAATGGTGGTAAATGCGGCTTGGGTGCGGGGCGCTTTGTTCCCCAAAGTACAGAGAGCGTTTAATAGAATCTGATAGATAGACACCCGTCCTGGGCCTGGGGGGGGCGGGGTGGGGGGGGGGGGGGAGCAGGGGGGGGGGGCGGGGGGGGGGGGTGAGGAGGGGCACCAACGGCTGTCCGCTCCCTCATCCAGATCTCTGCCGCTCCGACAGGAATCATTTGTCAATAATTGGCCGTGTCGGTCTCGTTAGGCGTGATAGCGCGCCGGCCCCCAGAATATCTGAAATGAGACTCTGGGCTGCGCTGCCTGTGGAGGGAGATTTGGGCCCACGATAGCACCATTAAACGCCTAAGAAGGATTTTAGCTGAATTCACACAAAAGCTAAATAGATAAATAAATAATGAAAAAGGGAGAGAGAGAGAGAAGAAAAAAAAAAGAAGTGGAGCATCAACTGTCAAGCTGGTGATACAGACTTTAAGAAATCATTTGGGAGTGTAAAAAGATAAAAGATTAGCTCGTTTTTTCGGCCGTCTTATTGCCTCCTCAGCCATCTCCGATGTTAATTCGCTTACTCAAGCAATCGGGCAGACTTGCCCTGTCCCTGAGAGAGAGAGCGGGAGAGCGTGTGTGTGAGTGTATGTGTGAGAGAGGGAGTGAGCTGAGCGTGTGTGTGTGTGTGTGTGTGTGTGTGTGTGCCCTAGCCCCATGGCCTTGGCAGCATACGGCAAAATGCTTATACCAGCACCACAACTGTTCTCAAAATCCCTTGTCCGTCCCAGGGTGTGTGTGTGTGTGATTGTGTGTGTGTGTGATTGTGTGTTTGTGTGTGCGTGTGTGTGTGTGCGTGTGTGTGTATGTGGGATTCTGTCACTCCCGTATGGCACCTATTATCTCGTCCACTGAGGGGATTGGAATGTTCTAGAGATATTGTTGAATGTTTTATCTTACAAATATCTCCCAGTGGCTGACATTCATCTGATTGGCTAAACCCTACAGCGCAGCCACATTCCACAGATCTTCTGTCCAATGGCTGGGAGAGGTTAGTACAGGATTGGACAGTAGTAAAGTCCAGCCGCTTGAATCCTCTGTTTTGGTCTGCTCTGCTAGTTGTGGTAGCAGAGTCCTCCTGTATCAGATCGAGGATGTACAGTTAGTAGCTTGGCCCCTAGGCTTGCCCCCCCCCCCACCACCACCACCACACATACACACACACACATACACACACACACACACACACACACACACACACACACACACACACACACACACACACACACTGACCTTTCAGTCACCTATTCTACTTTGCATGGTTGCCCACTGCTTCCTTCTCATGCAAACAGGGATGGACAGGTTCCTGGGAGGTTCCACTCTCCTCTCCTCCTCTCCTCCTCTCCTCCTCTTCCTCCATCCTCCCTCCCTCTCCCTCCCTCCATCCTCCCTCCCCCTCCCTCTGTCCATCCCCCATCTTACTCCATCCTCACTCCCCCTCTCCATCCATCCTCTCCCCCTCTACCTTCATCCGGCCGTCACCCCTCTCCCTTCCTCCTCTCTCCCCCATTCCCGTGCTCCACCCCCCCCCCCTGCCGTCCTCTGTGTTCCCTGTGGGGGGGGGGGGGGGGTCTGGTCCAGAGAGTGCCATGGGTTCTGGCAGGGGGACGGACTGGAAGATTGCTGTTTGAGTTTGTCTAACGTGGAAGCGTCCTGTGAATGTCTGGTCCATGTACAGTGTGCTTTGATTGGCTGGCTTGTGGTGTAGCTTCACAAGCCCATTGGACAGATCCAGGGAATTGTCAGCAGTGAATACTTTGTTTTCTAACTTCAGTCGTTGTAACCTTGATCAACCTAGCATTCGAGCTAAATGGACACCTGATCATATCTCGACACAACAGTTCTTATTTCTGCTGCGGCTGTTTCCTGTATTTTCGAGAGTCAGGTGTGCATGTGTCCAACCACTCTAAAACCACATGGTTTAAGTGAGGGTAATACTGGAATCCTGCATTCATTATTAATCGAAAGATAGCACTTCTTTACTGGCTGCACACTTAGATGACTGGGGCACAGGCTGAGGAGGGGGGAGAGGATGAGGGGGGAGGGGGGTGCGTTAATATTCTCTTTCCTGGGAGTGTCTGTAAGTGAAGGGGACATGTATCGCTCTCAGGATCCTGATTTTATATCCCTTTCAGCTCATCTACAATTTCCATTATTCGCCACAAAAAGCCAAGCCAAGCCTTTTCAATATGACTCCCGGACTAGGCTGTCCCGCCTCCTGCACACACACACACACACACGCACACGCACACACACGCACACGCACACACACACACACACACACCACACACGCACACACCACACACACACACGCACACACACACACACGCACACACACACACGCACACACCACACACACCACACACCACACACACCACACACACACACACACACACACACACACGCACACACACACGCACACACCACACACACCACACACACACACACACACACACCACACACACAAACAAACACATAATAGACAAAAACACACCCGTGCACATGGAGCTAAACACACACACACACACACATACATACAAAGAGAGAAACGCATGCGGATACGTGGAATCACACACACACACACACACACGCATACAGGCACAAAGGCACGCACACACTCTTCAACCAGCCCGACGCCGTTATTAATCACCTCTATCAGCCCCTCGCATCTCCTGCTATTTGCTGTTTAATCACTAAAATAATATGCGGGGGGGGTTGCATGGGCCTGTTACCGTGGCGACCAAATGGAAAAGGTCAGCGCGAGTTTATCTTATCAGCGATAGGGAACGGTTACTAATTACAGATAGGTACTAGCAGAGCTCCATCCACACAGACCCTGCCTTTCCACACTATCAGCAAGCCACACTGGCCTGATATTACACTTATCTACTCAGACATCCATACTGGCACACCTTGGTCTGGGTCTGGGTCTGGGTCTCTAGGCCTCACTCTCAGGCTAGTTCTGGTCTAGTCCAGTTGGGTCCAGTTCACATGATAGGAGGATAAGGCTTTGTGTCGTCACTGCCCTGTGAGGAAGACTGTAAGCAGACAGTGGTCATGTGACACAGCATGACTCCTATAGGACGATCGTGACCTGTGTAGCAGGACTGTGATTGTAGATCACCGGGTAGGGTGGTGATATATCACTGTAGGAGGAGAAATCACAAACATCCCACTGGTGACGAATGGAAGGAGAAATCGTTTAATTTAACAGGAATAACTAATTATGAAAACAGTTGTCAGAATGGGATGTTTCACAAGTCACTGTTTATATGTATGTTACAGAGAGCTAAATGGGTGAGAACAAATTGGCTAATTTATGGGTATGGTCTTTGTGTTTATGTGGTGTGTGTGTGTGTATATATATAGTGTTTTTGTGTGATTAGTGTGTATAGAAGGTGTGTAAAATAATATATAGGGTGTGTGTATGTGTGGACTGTACTTGGTGTGTGTATGGGTGTATGTTCCATATGGTGTGTGTGCGTTTGTATAGTGTACATGGTGTGTGCAGGCATGGTGTGTGCAGACATGGTGTGTGTGTATTGCTGTGTGTGTGTGTCTGTGTGTGTGTGTGTGGGAGCGCAAGCCTGTGTTTCTCTGCACCCTTCCATTTATCATGTTTGACATTTGGCTGTACTCCCCCCTATCTCCCCATCATCTGAGAGGAGCACATTTTTCCCATCAGAAATCCCGAAGTGACTTCCTACGTTGGAGGGGGTGCTGATACTACCCGCTCACTAGCCAGAGATACACACATCTACAGAGTACATCTTCTCTGGGCTGCTCTCTCTGTCTCTGTCTCTCTCTCTCTCTCCCTCGCTCTCTTTCTTCCCCTCTCTCTCCCTCTCTCTCCCTCTCTCTCCCCCCCTCTCCCCCCCTCCCTCCCTCCCTTTCGCTCTCTCTCTCCCCCCCTCTCTCTCTCCCCCCCTCCCTCTCTCTCCCTCTCTCTCTCTCTCTCCCCCCCCTCTCCCTCTCTCTCTCTCTCTCTCTCTCCCCCCCCCCTCTCTCTCCTCCCCCCCCCCTCTCTCTCTCTCTCCCCTCCCTCCCCCCCCTCCCTCCCTCCCTCCTAACAGGGATGTTATCGGTGCAGTGAGGCTGCAGTGATGCCCTGCCTCTTCCTTTGCTGATCCCATCCATGCAGTGGTGGTTATATTTAACTAGCCCCCCCCTGCTATCTCCCTGCATCCCTGCTCTGCAGGCTCAGATGAGCTATCACACACCCCCCTCGCTGGATCTCGGGAGCGCTGCTTCTTCTATTTATCTTATTTGAAACCATGTGACACGAGGTGATAGATAACATTCCGACTGCCACAGTGCTGCGTGTCCCTCCTACACCTTCTTCATCTAGTCTGGTCTTACAGCCTCTCTCTCTCCCTCTCTCTCTCTCTCTCCTCTCTCTCCCTCTCTCTCGCTCTCTCTCTCTCTCTCTCTCTCTCTCTCTCTCTCTCTCTCTCTAGCTCTCTCTCTCTCTAGTCCTCTCTCTCTCTCTATTCTCTCTATCGGTCTATCATTCTAAGTCTCCCCCACTGTCTCTCTCCCTCCCTCCCCTCCCTCCCTCCCTCTCTCTCTCTCTCTCTCTCTCTCTCATTCTCTCTCTCTCTCTCTCTCTCTCTCATCTCTCTCTCTCTCTCTCTCTATTCCTCTCTCTATCGGTCTATCATTCTAAGTCTCCCCCACTGTGTCTCTCTCTCTCTCTCTTCTTCTATATCGGTTTATCTATCATTTCAAGTCTTCCTCTCTCATTCTCTATCTTCATCCCTCTTTTCCTTACCTTCCTTCCTTCCTCCCCCCCCCATAAACAGTTTGGAGCTGCGGTGTGGTGGTCGGCGCCACGTAGGGTGCCCTGTGTGGTGCTGGTGTCCTGGGGCCCTGTGTGGTGCTGGTGTCCTGGGGCCCTGTGTGGTGCTGGTGTCCTGGGGGCCCTGTGTGGTGCTGGTGTCCTGGGGCCCTGTGTGGTGCTGGTGTCCTGGGGGCCTGTGTGGTGCTGGTGTCCTGGGGCCCTGTGTGGTGCTGGTGTCCCAGGGGCCCTGTGTGGTGCTGGTGTCCCTGGGGCCCTGTGTGGTGCTGGTGTCCTGGGGCCCTGTGTGGTGCTGGTGTCCTGGGGCCCTGTGTGGTGCTGGTGTCCTGGGGCCCTGTGTGGTGCTGGTGTCCTGGGGCCCTGTGTGGTGCTGGTGGCCTGGGGGCCCTGTGTGGTGCTGGTGTCCTGGGGCCCTGTGTGGTGCTGGTGTCCTGGGGCCCTGTGTGGTGCTGGTGTCCCAGGGGCCCTGTGTGGTGCTGGTGTCCTGGGGCCCTGTGTGGTGCTGGTGTCCTGGGGCCCTGTGTGGTGCTGGTGTCCTGGGGCCCTGTGTGGTGCTGGTGTCCTGGGGCCCTGTGTGGTGCTGGTGTCCTGGGGCCCTGTGTGGTGCTGGTGTCCTGGGGGCCCTGTGTGGTGCTGGTGTCCCAGGGGCCCTGTGTGGTGCTGGTGTCCTGGGGCCCTGTGTGGTGCTGGTGTCCTGGGGCCCTGTGCGGGTGCTGGTGTCCTGGGGCCCTGTGTGGTGCTGGTGTCCTGGGGCCCTGTGCGGTGCTGGTGTCCTGGGGCCCTGTGTGGTGCTGGTGTCCTGGGGATTTGTGGAGTGGAGACGTTTTTATGTGCTTTTAGGAATGCCTCATTAAGTCATAACCATTACGGAAGCTTCATAAAACCGCCTTAACCTTTAGTTACGATCACAGACGGCATGCGTACTTATCATGACTTCCTCTTCTGCAAACCCGCACTCTTCAACCTACACACCTTCAAACAGCTTCCCCCTCTTCCTCCCACCTCTCCACTGCCCTCTCTCTCCTTTTCCCTCTGTTCCCCTCTCCCCTCTCGCTACTCTTGCACAAGCGATGCAATGTCTGTTCCTCTCTCTCTCTCTCTCTCTCTCTCTCTCTCCTCTCTCTCTCTCTCTCTCTCTCTCTCTCACTCTCCTCTCTGTCTCTGTCTCTCTCTATCTCTCTCTCTCTCTCTCTCTCTCTCTCTCTCCTCTCTCTCTCTCTCTCCTCGCTCTGTCTAGTGTGTTTAGTCTCTGCCGCGCAGCAGAGGTGTGTGTGTGGTGTGTGTGTAGATGGGCAGGTAGAAGTTCTCTCTCAGAAGAGTTCAGACGAGGTCCCAGGGTCAATCACTCAGATAAAGATGACTGAGCCGAAGGGCAGCGGCTGCTTCAAACAGCGAAGAGGGAGGATCGGAGGAAGGGAGAGAGAGGCGTGGACGAGGAGAGGGGAGAGAGCGTGAGAGGAGGAGGGCGAGAAGAGGCGTGGACGAGGAGAGGCGGAGAGAGGGGTGGACGAGGAGAGGGGGAGAGAGGGGTGGACGAGGAGAGGGGGAGAGAGGCGTTGGACGAGAGGAGAGGGGGGAGAGAGGGGCAGTGGACGAGGAGAGGGGGAGAGAGGCGTGGACGAGGAGAGGGGGAGAGAGGCGTGGACGAGGAGAGGGGGAGAGAGGCGTGGACGAGGAGAGGGGGAGAGAGGCGTGGACGAGGAGAGGGGGAGAGAGGCGTGGAGAGGAGGGGGGAGAGAGGGTGGACGAGGGGGGGGAGAGGGGAGAGTAAAGAGAGGAGGAGGGACGGGGAGGAGGAGGGGGAGGAGGAGGCGTCTGTTGTTTGTCAGAACGCGTGTGAGGTGATGGAGGGAGCGGCGGGCAGATGGAAGGAGGAACAGGGGGGGGAGGCTGCTCTCCTCTCCTGCATACCACCCGACTCACTCCACCTCCACTCCACCCTCACTCCCCCCCTCACCCTCCACGCCCTCACCAGTTCTTTATTCAAGTTTGAGATCAAGGGGACAAGCAGAAAAACCCATCACAAACACACACCACACACCACACACCACACACCCCACACACACCCACCACACACCCCACAACCCACCAAACACACACACACCCACACACACACACACCACAACCCACACACCACCACACCCACACACCCACACACACACACACACACACCCCACACACACACACACACCACCCACACCCACACAACACACACACACACACCCACCACACCCACCCAACCCACACACCACACGCAGGATTTGACTCCATTCGCACCCGGGCCTGCCAAGAGGCTGGTGTGGCTCAGTTGCAGCCCTGATACTTCCTGCTCCTCCAAGAGCGTAACAGTGATGTGACGTCAACAATGTGAGGATGGCCAGTAGGGGACACTGACAGGAAAGCGACACGTGTCCCACCAGTAAGGTGGGCCGGTGCGGAGGCGGCCCAGACAGGCGCAGGCTGGAAGTCCCAACGCTGGGCTTCGACTAAACCTGAACAAACACGAAACCCGTCGAAAACCAATGGGAATTTGAGATAGAAATGATATTTTCTATCTGAAGATCCTGTCTAAATAACCTGTCTCTGCCCCTCTGTAAGCTCTCCCCCTCACCCCGGGGCCGTGGAGATCTGTGTGAGAAACTCTCATGTGTTGATCCAAGGACGTTTTCCTATCTACCAGGAGCAAGAGAGATAGAGGAGGCAACAATGTGGTCTTATAATCTCGTCTGGAGATGGCTGGGAGAATGGCCTCAGATTGGCTAGACTTGAAATCCATTGACCTTGTCATTGTGTGTGTGTGTGTGCTGTGCGTGCGTGTGTGTCAGAAAGTACGAGTGGAAAGAGGTTTTGTGTTTGTGTGTGTAAGAAAGAGAGCTAGTCCCTCCGGAACCCCCTCCTCTAATTCTGTATTTTCTGCCTACCTCCCTACGTTACACTCCCAGGGTTCATCCACGGGGGGAAACATAAGATTGAATGTAGATTCTGTTTGATAGTTAATGACTCAAATGTAAAAAAAATCTGTTAGGGCTGAATATACCTCAAAATCCATGCACACTCGTTCACTAAGTGTGTGTGCGTGTGACTGGGGGAGTGTGGTGTGTGACTGGGGGAGATTGTGTGCGTGTATAACAGAGTGTGTCAGAACACCCACTCTGTTGCTCTGCTGGCTGTTGGGTTGAGGAGTGGAAGAGAGAGATATGAAGGGGTTCAATAAGTAGTGATTCAGCGCCCCCCCCCCCCCCCCCACCCCCAGAGGTTCTTGGGATGGTGGGAAAGTTCAAATCTGCTGCTATTTTCTATCTTTATCAGCCGGCTTATCGCGTCTGCATGCCTGCCTTCTGTAGTCCAGGGTCTCTGTTCAAACTGCCTGGCAACTCCTCTCCTCCCTCTCCCTCCCTCTCTCACTCCCCAATCCTCTCCTCCCTCTCCCCCCCCCCCCTCTCTCACTCCCCAATCCTCTCCTCCTTCTGTCTCTCTTCCTCCTTCCTCCAGTCTTTTCCTCCTCTCCTCCTTCCCTCTCTTTCTCATCTCACTACTCCCTGTGTGGCACACACACACACAACACACGTAGATGCATCCATAGCCTGGTCTTGCCATGAACGTGTGATGTCCTTGAGTGAGACAGACATCTTTGTCTGTGATGGTCACTTTGTCTAATGAGGTGCCAAAGAAGACATCTGTAAGTGTGTGGATGTGTGTGTGTGTGTGTGTGTGCATGCGTGTGTGTGTGTTGTGTGTGTGCATGCGTGTGTGTGTGCATGTGTGTGTGTGCATGCGTGTGTGTGCATGTGTGTGTGTGCATGTGTGTGTGTGTGTGTGTGTGTATGTGTGTGTGTGTGTGTGTGCGTGTTGTGTATGTGTGTGTCCAGCGAGGAGGTAACCTCATATATTAAGGATAGGAGTGTTTTTTTATATAAAGAAGTATGACATTCTAAGTCAGGTGGCTGAGCGGTGAGGGAGTCGGGCTAGTAATCTGAAGGTTGCCAGTTCGATTCCCGGCCATGTCAAATGACGTTGTGTCCTTGGGCAAGGCACTTCACCCTACTTGCCTCGGGGGGAATGTCCCTGTACTTACTGTAAGTCGCTCTGGATAAGAGCGTCTGCTAAACGACTAAATGTAAATGTAAGTATGATGATGGTATTGATTTAATAAGGTTATCATGATAATGTATTAGATTATGGAGTGAATCATTCAGCTCTGACTATCACAATAAAGTAATTTGTGGTTCAGTGATGACACCTGCTGCAGGGCCATTGGTTAATCCATATAGTTCAAAGGTCTCAAGCAACTACCTCTCTGGGTAGTGTGTGTGCCCCAGACTGCCTCTCTCTCTCTGGGTAGTGTGTGTGCCCCAGACTGCCTCTCTCTCTCTGGGTAGTGTGTGCCCCAGACTGCCTCTCTCTCTCTGGGTAGTGTGTGTGCCCCAGACTGCCTCTCTCTCTGGGTAGTGTGTGTGTCCCAGACTGCCTCTCTCTCCCTGGGTAGTGTGTGTGCCCCAGACTGCCTCTCTCCCTCTGGGTAGTGTGTGTGCCCCAGACTGCCTCTCTCTCTCTGGGTAGTGTGTGTGTCCCAGACTGCCTCTCTCTCCCTGGGTAGTGTGTGTGCCCCAGACTGCCTCTCTCTGGGTAGTGTGGTTGTGTCCCAGACTGCCTCTCTCTCCCTGGGTAGTGTGTGTGCCCCAGACTGCCTCTCTCTCTCTGGGTAGTGTGTGTGCCCCAGACGGCTCTCTCTCTGGGTAGTGTGTGTGCCCCAGACTGCCTCTCTCTGGGTATGTGTGTGTGCCCCAGACTGCCTCTCTCTCTCTGGGTAGTGTGTGTGGCCCAGACTGCCTCTCTCTCTCTGGGTAGTGTGTGTGCCCCAGACTGCCTCTCTCTCTGGGTAGTGTGTGTGCCCCAGACTGCCTCTCTCTCTCTGGGTAGTGTGTGTGCCCCAGGACTGCCTCTCTCTGGGTAGTGTGTGTGCCCCAGACTGCCTCTCTCTCTTTGGGTAGTGTGTGTGCCCCAGACTGCCTCTCTCTCTGGGTAGTGTGTGTGTGTCCCAGACTGCCTCTCTCTCTCCCTGGGTAGTGTGTGTGCCCCAGACTGCCTCTCTCCCTGGGTAGTGTGTGTGCCCCAGGACTGCCTCTCTCTCTGGGTAGTGTGTGTGCCCCAGACTGCCCTCTCTCTCCCTGGGTAGTGTGTGTGCCCAGACTGCCCTCTCTCTCTGGGTAGTGTGTGTGCCCCAGACTGCCTCTCTCTCTGGGTAGTGTGTGTGCCCCAGACTGCCTCTCTCTCTGGTAGTGTGTGTGTCCCAGACTGCCTCTCTCCCTGGGTAGTGTGTGTGCCCCAGACTGCCTCTCTCCCTGGGTAGTGTGTGTGCCCAGACTGCCTCTCTCTCTCTGGGTAGTGTGTGTGCCCCAGACTGCCTCTCTCTCTGGGTAGTGTGTGTGCCCCAGACTGCCTCTCCTCTGGGTATAGTGTGTGTGCCCCAGACTGCCTCTCCCTGGGTAGTGTGTGTGTCCCAGACTGCCTCATCTCCCTGGGTAGTGTGTGTTGCCCCAGACTGCCTCTCTCTCTCTGGGTAGTGGTGTGCCCCAGACTGCCTCTCTCTCTCTGGGTAGTGTGTGTGCCCCAGACTGACCTCTCTCCCCTGGGTAGTGTGTGTGCCCCAGACTGCCTCTCTCTCTCTGGGTAGTGTGTGTGCCCCAGACTGCCTCTCTCCCTGGTAGTGTGTGTGCCCAGACTGCCTCTCTCTCTGGGTAGTGTGTGTGCCCCAGACTGCCTCTCTCCTCTGGGTAGTGTGTGTGTCCCAGACTGCTCTCTCTCATCTCTAGGGGTAGTGTGTGTGCCCAGACTGCCTCTCTCTCTCATGGGTAGTGTGTGGTCCCAGACTGCCTCTCTCTCATGGGTAGTGTGTGTGCCCCAGACTGCCTCTCTCTCTCTGGGTAGTGTGTGTGTCCCAGACTGCCTCTCTCTCTGGGTAGTTGTGGTTGTGCCCCAGACTGCCTCTCTGGGTAGGTGTGTGCCCAGACTGCCTCTCTCTCTGGGTAGTGTGGTGCCCCAGACTGCCTCTCTCTCTCTGGGTATGTGTGTGTCCCAGACTGCCTCTCTCCCTGGGTAGTGTGTGTGCCCCAGACTGCCTCTCTCTCTCTGGGTAGTGTGTGTGCCCCAGACTGCCTTCTCTCTCTGGGTAGTGTGTGTGTCCCAGACTGCCTCTCTCTCTCTGGGTAGTGTGTGCCCCAGACTGCCTCTCTCTCTCTGGGTAGTGTGTGTGCCCCAGACTGCCTCTCTCTCTGGGTAGTGTGTGTGCCCCAGACTGCCTCTCTCCCTGGGTAGTGTGTGTGCCCCAGACTGCCTCTCTCCCTGGGTAGTGTGTGTGCCCCAGACTGCCTCTCTCTCTGGGTAGTGTGTGTGTGCCCCAGACTGCCTCTCTCTCCCTGGGTAGTGTGTGTGCCCCAGACTGCTCTCTCCCCTGGGTAGTGTGTGTGCCCCAGACTGCCTCTCTCCCTGGGTAGTGTGTGTGCCCCAGACTGCCTCTCTCTCTGGGTAGTGTGTGTGCCCCAGACTGCCTCTCTCTCTGGGTAGTGTGTGTGCCCCAGACTGCCTCTCTCTGGGTAGTGTGTGTGCCCCAGACTGCCTCTCTCTCTCTGGGTAGTGTGTGTGTCCCAGACTGCCTCTCTCTCTGGGTAGTGTGTGTGCCCCAGACTGCCTCTCTGGGTAGTGTGTGTGCCCCAGACCTGCCTCTCTCTCTGGGTAGTGTGTGTGCCCCAGACTGCCTCTCTCTCTCTGGGTAGTGTGTGTGTCCCAGACTGCCTCTCTCCCTGGGTAGTGTGTGTGCCCCAGACTGCCTCTCTCTCTCTGGGTAGTGTGTGCCCCAGACTGCCTCTCTCTCTCTGGGTAGTGTGTGTGCCCCAGACTGCCTCTCTCTCCCTGGGTAGTGTGTGTGCCCCAGACTGCCTCTCTCCCTGGGTAGTGTGTGTGCCCCAGACTGCCTCTCTCCCTGGGTAGTGTGTGTGCCCCAGACTGCCTCTCTCTCTGGGTAGTGTGTGTGCCCCAGGACTGCCTCTCTCTCTGGGTAGTGTGTGTGCCCCAGACTACCTCTCTCTGGGTAGTGTGTGTGCCCCAGACTGCCTCTCTTCCCTGGGTAGTGTGTGTGCCCCAGACTGCCTCTCTCTCTGGGTAGTGTGTGTGTCCCAGACTGCCTCTCTCTCTGGGTAGTGTGTGTGTCCCAGACTACCTCTCTCTGGGTAGTGTGTGTGCCCCAGACTGCCTCTCTCCCTGGGTAGTGTGTGTGCCCCAGACTGCCTCTCTCTCTGGGTAGTGTGTGTGCCCCAGCCCCCCCCATCTCTACAGGACTATTATCAGGGAGACAGCGCTGCTCATTAAGGAGTTAATTTTCTCTGTCCTATCTCTGATTAGTATAGTGAACCTAAAGCACTGTGAATTCTTTAAATTTCTACCCGGTTATCAAAAAGAGAGGAAAAGAGGAATAGGGGGATATTTAATCGTTTAAGTAGTCTTCCTGGGAACTGTTTTTTATTCTCTTTCTCTCTTTCCCTCTCTCTCTCTCTCTATCTCTATCTCTCTCGCTCTCGCTCTCTCACTCATCCTCTATCTCTCTCTTACTCCTTCCCCCCCTGCCTCTATCTCTTCCTGCCTCCCTCCCTCCCTCCCTCCCTCTTTTTTTTTTTTTTTTGCTCTTCCCAGCAATGTAAAGAAATCCTGCTGAAGCCAGCCCTGCTCAGTAATTCCGTTTTTTAAAGCATGGAGAGAGAAAAAAAAAAAAAAGGAAAAAAAAGACTTGATGAAATTCCACTATCAGCTCCGAACCAATATGCAAAATATCTCTCTGGAAATCAAATAGCTATTATGTTTTCATTTCCACGTCGGCGTATTTGCTTAATGAAGAGGAGACAGATCAGACCGGCAGAGAGAGTCTGCAGGAGCCGATAACCAGCCGGGCTCGCAGCTATGCGAGCAGTGACGCTCCTAGTCACAGCGCTTTTTCACAGAAAGAGAGAAGGAGGGTGGGGGTGGAAGGGAGGGGGAACGGATAGAGGTGGGAAGGGGGAGCAGGAGAGAGATAGAAAGAGAGAGAGAGAGAGAGAGAGAGAGAGAGAGAGAGAGGGAGAGAGGGAGAGAGGGAGAGAGGGAGAAGAGAGAGAGGAAGAAAAGACGGGGCTAGATAGAGAGGCGTGCTGACGGGGAAAGAGGGGTGGAGGGAGATAGATGGAGAAAGAACGAGAGAGCGAAGCGGAGGGAGAGCCTGAGAGAGAGAGCCTGAGAGAGAGAGAGGGAGAGAGAGAGCCTGAGAGAGAGAGAGGGAGAGAGAGAGCCTGAGAGAGAGAGAGGGAGAGAGGGAGAACGGGGATACGGCAAAGCAGAAGGCAGAAATGGACGTCTGCTAGTACGGGCGGGATGTGGAGGGAGAGAAGGACGATGATGAAGGGATCAAATGAAGAGGAGAAGGGAAGAAGAGGCGGAGGACGATGTGTCCGGGAATTTGACTCGTTCGTGATTAAAGTCCCGCTGGGTGGGGTGGGACGGTGTTTGAAGGGGTTCTGTTTGAAGTCGCCCCCCCACACCCCCCCACACCCCCACCCCCACCTCCACCTTCCAATCCCCTCTATTCCCCCCACGAGGAAATCACGGGGCTCGTCTTATCATCCTATGCTAATCACTCATTATCATAAGTAGTCTAATCACCCGTCGGTGTGTGATTTCAGGGATGGCTGTGTGACAGGTTGAGCAGCTGATTGCTCCTTGTTACGTTCCAGCTCGTGTTTAGTCGGTGTGTTTGCTGTCGCACTCATGCCCTGCCAGGCGTGGCCGTACACCTCTCCAACGGACCCCGGAACATTCCCCAATCCAAGCACGTTCTCCGAACGTTCCGTGTTGGGTTCTGCGGGATGGACGGTCTCGGTGGCATCCCTCCACCCTTCCATCCGTCTAGCCGTCCATACTTCCATTCTTCTATCCATCCATCCATCCACCCTAACCCTATCCTTCCGTCCTCTGCTGGTAGAGGGAGGTTGGACAGATCAGCCCAGAGGCCATGAGGCTTATCGGTCTTGTCACCGCGGTGACAACCGTCGTCACGTGCCTCCTGTGGCGCCCGACACCCCAGTGCACCCTGGGTACTCCATCACTGCGGCAGATTTGGAGATCTGCAGAGTGATCAATAACTTCCCTGAGATTTTCCGATCCAAAAAATCGATACGTTTGCCAGGAATAATGGATGTTGTCATTAGGAGCTGGGATCAGATGATCTGTTTCATATAAATATGAATTCTGGTAATTTTTTCGGAAAAGAATCCTGATTCTGTTTAATGAATTGTTCCCATATTTCCTGGTCAACCCCTCTTGACCAGTTATCAAAGACATGTTGAAACCAGGAAGTTGAAGTACTAGTTCCATAGTGATTGGTTATTACTCTCACTCTGATCTGTGAGTGGCTGCTCTTGAACATGTAACTCAATGTCAGGTAGCAGAACTTAATTCTCAAGAGAACACACCAAAGAGCTTCTGCCTTATACACACACATGCACACACACAC
This sequence comes from Thaleichthys pacificus, assembly GCA_023658055.1. Classification (NCBI taxonomy): domain Eukaryota; kingdom Metazoa; phylum Chordata; class Actinopteri; order Osmeriformes; family Osmeridae; genus Thaleichthys; species Thaleichthys pacificus. Next base: position 18,197,706 of record CM042870.1, read on the forward strand.
ACTGTCCACACATATATACTCCTTTTAAGGTTTCTATCTCAAGTCTTTGTGCGATTACTGGATATAAGATGAGCTCCTACTCTCTCTCTCTCTCTCTCATCTACTCTCATCTCTCTCTCTCTCTCTCTCTCTCCTCTTCTCTCTCCTCCTCTCTCGCCAGAGTGTTTGCGGCGTGGGTGAGACGGGTGTCTGTGCGGCTGTTTAATCAGACTAGTTGAGCGGGCAGGTTTGATGTGTTGTCTCTGTGTTAATCACCGTGTGCTGAGCGCCCAGCTAATAAAGCTGTATCTGCTCCTCCTTCATCAGTGCACCGCTTTGTTCTGCTGAGGGCCTGCTGTGGCGGCGCTAGCCTCCGCCTGCTCCTCTCCTCCTCCGTCGCCCTGCTCTCCTCCTCTCCTCCCTCCTCTGTCCATGCTCTCCTCCTCTCTCCTCTCCCCTCCGGCCCTGCTCTCCTCCTCTCTCCTCTCCCCCTCCGGCCCTTATCCTCTCCTCCTCGTCCTGCTCTCCTCCTCTCGTCCTCTCCTCCTCCGGCCCTGCTCTCCTCCTCTCTCCTCTCCTCCTCCGGCCCTCGCTCCTCCTCTCTCGTCCTCTCCCCCTCCGGCCCTGCTCTCCTCCTCTCTCCTCTTCCCCCTCCGAGCCCTTCTCTCCTCTCCTCCTCCGTCCCTCTCTCCTCCCTCTCTCCTCTCCTCCTCCCTCCCTCTCTCCTCCTCTCTCCTCTCCTCCTACTTCTCTGCTTTCGACTCCTCTTTCTTGTCTCCCTCTCCTCCTCCTCTCCTCGCCTTCTCTCTTTCTACTCCTGTCTCTTGTCTCCTCTCTCCCTCTCCTCCTCCTCTGATCCTTTCTACGGCTCTCTCACTCTCTTCTACCTCTCCTCCTCCTCTCCTCCTCTCCTCGTCCTCCTCCTCCTCTCCTCCTCCTCTCTCCTCCTCCATCTCTGCTGTCTCTCCTCTTCTACTCTCCTCCTCCTCTCTCCTCCTCTCTCTCCTCTCCTCTCCTCTCCTCTCCTCTCCTCTCCTCTCCTCTCCTCCCCTCCTCTCTCCTCCTCTCTCCTCCTCCTCTCTTCATCCTCTCTCCTCCTCCTCTCTGCTGTCTCCTCTCTTCTACTCTCTTACTCTCCTCCTCTCCTCTCGCCCTCCTCCTCTCCTCTCCCCCTCCTCCTCTCCTCTTCTCCTCATCCTCTCCTCTCTCCTCCTCCTCTCTGCTGTCTCCTCTCTTCTACTCTCCTCCTCTCTTCCTCCTCCTCTCCTCCTCCCTCTCTCCTCCTCCTCTCCTCCTCCCTCTCCTCCTCCTCTCTGCTGTCCTCCTCTCCTCCTCCTCTCCTCCTCCTCTCCCATCCTCCTCTCCTCATCCTCCTCTCCTCCTCTCTCCTCCTCCTCTCCTTCCTTCTCTCTGCTGTCTCCTCTCCTCCTCCTCTCCTCCTCCTCCTCTCCTCCTCCTCTCTCCTCCTCCTCTCTCCTCCTCCTCTCCTTCCTCCTCTCTGCTGTCTCCTCTCCTCCTCCTCCTCCTCTCCCTCCTCCTCTCCTCCTCCTTCCTCTCCTCCTCTCCTCCTCTCCTCCTCTCTCCTCCTCCTCTCCTCCTTCTCTCTTGCTGTCTCCTCTCCTCCTCCTCTCCTCCTCTCCTCCTCCTCTCTCCTCCTCCTCTCTTCCTCCTCTCTGCTGTCTCCTCTCCTCCTCCTCTCCGCCTCCTCCTACTCCCTACCTCCTCCTCTCCTCCTCCGCTCTCCTCCTCCTCTCTCCTCCTCCTCTCCTCCTCCTCTCTGCTGTCTTCCTCTCCTCCTCCCTCTCCTCTCCTCCTCCTCCTCTCCTCCTCCTCTCTCCTCCTGTCTGCTGTCTCCTCTCCTCCTCCTCCTCCTCCTCCTCCTCTCCTCCTCCTCTCTCCTCCTCCTCTCTGCTGTCTCCTCTCTTCTACTCTCCTCCCCCCCAGTTTCTACTCCTCTCTCCCTCTCTCTAGTCCTCCTTGTAATTGATGTCCAGGTACGCTCTCCATGGTTTAAGAACATGCCAGTGTGGGTACATGCGGTGTTCTCTAGACAGTCACAAACATAACTAGGTGTTTCTTTAATTCCTTTCTTTTTCTTGAGTAGTTCTATCCTATTTTTTTTTACGATATCAGACAGTGTGAAATAATGAATGAGGTTATAACTTTTAAAAGGGCAAATGAAGTAGAGTGTAGTGTACTTACAGTATCAAATAGCCTCGGAGGAAAGATGGAGAAAGGAGAATGTTTCTGCCTGAGGTAAGAAGGAGAGGAGCAACTTTTTTCCGGACCATTTGATGTGTGAAAGCACTGATGCGGAGATTGATCCATTAAACCAGAAGTGGAATGAGAAAGAAATCATAATTCAAACTTACATTTTAAACACGAAATGTAATTGGAATTTAATACAGAGAAGTCCCTTTTGTACAATTATGATTAAAGGAAAATTAATTGTATGGAAAATGTCATCACAGATACAGAAAATGAGATGAAGCCAAAGCTCTGCGACATAGACCTTGTTCTAAAAATATTGTGCATAGTATCGATCTTCTTTTTTATTTTTTATGAAGGTCCAAATCTAACTGTGTTAATTTTATTCTGAAATTACAGTGAAGCATGCAAGCCGTAAGTTGAAATTAGCCTAAAGATGTTTCATTTACAAGACAGAAACACTTTGTCAGCCGGCGATTGTTTCCAAGCATTATCTTCGCCCGCTTTTAATTGCTTTGGAAGTGAAATTAACAGAATTACAAAAATTGCTTTTTCCATTTTTCTACAAGCCTCTTTATTCACGCATATTGTTGTGTGCTTTGTATAGATTATAGACCCCTTTGTTCTGCCAGTGTAAATATATACGCCCCCCAGTCACGGCTTTGACTCAGAACAATCCCTCTATATTCATCACTGCACAAATGGAAATTAATTTACAAACTGTCTTGGTAAAAGAAAAAAAAAAAGCATTTCATCATGTGTTAATTTCACTAAGATTAAGTTGTTTAGGTTTAGATTTGGTTTGAACGGTTTCACTGGACCCTTGACTTTCAAAACAGGACTATTGTGTGTGTGTGTCTGTCTGTGTGTGTGTGCCTCTCTAATCCTCTTAAATGAACAGTTCCTGGATTGAACAGTTGTTCTAGCTGGTGTCCAGACAGACATCCTCCTGGGGTCTTAAACCACCAGGATTCTGGTACCACTCAGCCGTGCATGTGTGTGGCTATTCACAGATGTCTGAGTGTGTATTGTTCTTGTGTGTGTGTGTATATGCGTGTGTGTGTGTGTTCAGAGGTTGCAAAAGTAGGTGAGTATCGAGAGAGCTACTTCTAGGATGACACAGATGCTGAGTTGATAAGTAGCCTTGATGAAAAGGATTCAAGTTTTTCTTTCTTTTCCTCCCCTCCCCCCCTCCCCCCTCCCTCCTCTCTCCCCTCCTCCCAAGTTTTGAGTGACGTTTCAGACCACGGGCGATAAATGATATGTACAAAATAACTTGCTCTATTATTCTGTTTTAATTTACCTCCAGCAGGCTTAGAGTGGTGCAGCACTATAATTGGAATGGTCAGGGATTATTGAAATGTAATATGATAAATATCTGCTGGCGACTTAATCAGTCTTTCAGCTGTAACTAGAGGTGGGATCTGTCAGGCCTTTAGTTGGATTGTGGTGCTAAGCCTTTTACATTTTCGCCAAACAAAATAAATGATCAAACCTTGTTAAGTCAAAAATATGATAGCATTTGGGGAATTTAGTTATTTCTTTAGCGACACACAAAAAGCGCAATGTTATCCTGCAGCATTCTTATTTCTTCTATTTTAGACTCTTAATTACACAAAGTAATTACAGTTTATTATCATCAATGGCGATTGAAGCTATGGAATGACATGAAATGTGGTTGATTAGTTGATTGATTGATTGATTATACAGTGAGTGACTGTTGCTCGGTTCCTCCTCTTGAAGGTTCTATCGGTGATCTGATTGGCGGCGAGGAAAATCCAACCTGACGACGTCAGCCTATCAGGAGAGGAAGGCGGGCCCTCTGACCCTGAGGATTCCGTGGAGTGTGACAGTTCCAGCCCCCTTCTTATACCCCACAGTATCATGAAGGTAATGACTTCCACCACAAACACACACACAAACACACACACACATTCACTCTCTCCCCTACACCATCCTACCAGGAAACCAGTTAACAGTTCCAGCCCCCCTTCTTATACCCCACAGTATCATGAAGGTAATGACTTCCACCACAAACACACACACAACACACACACATTCACTCTCTCCCCTACACCATCCTACCAGGAAACCAGTTAACAGTTCCAGGTAAAAACGACAAATGATGTTCCAGGATGTTTTAACGTCGAACATCTCTTGCATCTCTCGTAATGGTGCCAACACTTCCTGGCCCCTCTGTAGTGGTGCCCTGAGTCCCATATCACATACTTTCTTTTAACTTTTAGTATGTACTGAGCTAGTAATCCGAAAGACGCCAGTTCGATTCCCGGCCGTGTCAATTGACGTTGTGTCCTTGGGCAAGGCACTTCACCCTACTTGCCTCGGGGGGAATGTCCCTGTACTTACTGTAAGTCGCTCTGGATAAGAGCGTCTGCTAAATGACTAAATGTAAATGTACTGCAGCTGCCCCTTAGAAAGTATGTACTGTTGCATGCAGTGGGGATACAATTGAGATATACAACTCCCTTTGTAACATTGCGCCTTGAACTTTGACCCTCTTGTTCATACATCCGTCACAGTTCGTGGGAAAACGAAGAAGAAAAAATGTGGTGTTACATTTATCACCTCGGAGATATAAAAAACACACAGTTGCAGCGACACAAGTACTATCAGACGGCGACCATGAGAGCTGCTAGTTTATGACTTTGTAATGTATGTAATTCAGTCTACCTTCCACTGCACAGAGGTTCGTAGGTCAGAGTAGCCAGAAGAGCATGCTGGCTTGCATAATGCAAAATGCGACCAAACGCAGCAGGAAATCCTTGTGTTTTGCCATACTGCTTTTGAGCGTGTATGAGGACAAACAACAGGTTTTCTGGCAGACTAAATAGCATGGGTACGGGGACCTCTTTGCTAGCAATGACAGTTTGTCATCCCTCAAGCAACCAGGAAACCATTTCAGGGAAGTGAAGTGCCCAGCAAACTGTAGGAAGTGAGGTGACAGACGCAGGCTCAGGTGGGGGTTGTGTGTTCACAGACGCAGGCTCAGGTGAGGGGTTGTGTGTTCACAGACGCAGGCTCAGGTGGGGGGTTGTGTGTTCACAGACGCAGGCTCAGGTGAGGGGTTGTGTGTTCACAGACGCAGGCTCAGGTGAGGGGTTGTGTGTTCACAGACGCAGGCTCAGGTGAGGGGTTGTGTGTTCACAGACGCAGGCTCAGGTGAGGGGTTGTGTGTTCACAGACGCAGGCTCAGGTGAGGGGTTGTGTGTTCACAGACGCAGGCTCAGGTGAGGGGTTGTGTGTTCACAGACGCAGGCTCAGGTGAGGGGTTGTGTGTTCAGGTTTGCGGTTTGGCAGACCTGGAACGAGTCCCAGACGAGTGGAAAGAAGGATAAGTGAGAGGTTGGATAGGAAAAACAGTAACATGCTACAGTTACTTGGGGCTGTCTGGATAACAGTAACAGGAAGGTCTGGATAATTTACGGCTCTCAGATCAACGCTCGGAGCGAATGGGAACATGGCAAGTCTGGGCATAGGATGTTTATGGGATTGATTAGCAAACTGACATGGAGCCCAAGTCTATTAATGATCAAATATGGGGGGTCAGATGGCTGAGCGGTTAGGGAATCGGGCTATTCATCAGAAGCCGTCCCAAAAAATGACGTTGTGTCCTTGGGCAAGGCACTTCACCCTACTTGCCTCGGGGGGAATGTCCCTGTACTTCCTGTATGTCGCTCTGGATAAGAGCGTCTGCTAAATGACTAAATGTAAATATCGGCGTAGGAAACAATTCTTGTCAGGCTGTGTGTATGTAAGGGTCCTGGTTCTCTTCCCCCAGGACGTAGCAGTGGCCCCCCTCCCCTCTCCTCTCCTCCCCTCTCCTCCCCTCCCCTCTCCTCCCTCCCTCCCCTCCCCTCTCCTCTCCTCTCCTCCCTCTCCTCTCCTCCCCTCCCTCCCCTCCCTCCCCTCCCCTCCCCTCCCTCCCCTCCCCCTCCCCTCCCCAGGCGCGCTCCGTCATGGCAGAGTTTGGAATCGTGTTCTCGAGACTTATTCACGTTTCCTCCACTTCTCTTTTTGTGTTATCTTGAAAATTCGTGCTCTTGTGAAATTTGGGGCTGGAGTGATAAGAGTGTGTGGGTCTGCCTGGGTGAGAAACCCATGGAAATTCTGTCAGGTGTTAATCGACAGACTAGATTAGAGATTACCCAGGTCCTCAATGTGTGTGTGTCAGTGTGTGTGTGTGTAAGGGGGGTAGGTGTGTGTGAATATGTGCACGAGTACATCTTATTTGTAGGGGTGTGTGTATGTGTGCACATGAGTATGTCTGTAGGTGTGTGAATGTATATTGGGGGGACTGAGATGAACGTGATTACATACAGGCCATACAGGACAGGCTGCTGTGGTGTCGTGTGGAGCAAAGCGCCAAGTCTTTGTGTGGATCTACCTCTCTCCCCTCCCTCTCTCTCTCTCTCCCTCTCCCTCCCTCTCTCTCTCACTCTCTCTCTCTCTCTCTCTCTCTCTCTCTCTCTCTCCTCTCTCTCTCTCTCTCTCTCAGTTCAGTTCAGTTCAGAATGCTTTATTGGCATGACAGTTCGGGTTGAGCGGTATTGCCAAAGCAGTCCATATTGAATGGACATTTTAAACATATCTCTCTCTTCTCTCTTCTTTCTGTCTCTTTTCTCTCTCTGTCTCTCCTCTGCCTCTCTCTCTCTCAGCAGCTCCAAGGTTAATTCCTCTCTCTATCTCTCTCTCTAGTCTCATCTCTCTGTCTCTCTCTCCTGTCTCTCTCTCTCTGGTCTCTCTCTCTCTCTCTGTCTTTCTCTCTCTCTCTCATCTCCTCGGCCCTCCCATCCCTCTCTCTCTCTCTCGTCTCTCATCTCTCTCTTCGTCTCTCTCTCTCCTCTCTCCGTCTCTCCTCCTCCTCTGGCTCTCTCTCTGGTCTCCTCTCTCTGTCCTTTCTCTCTCTCGTCTCTCTCTCTCATCTCCTCTTCCTCGGTCTCTCTCGTCGTGGCTCATCTCTCCTCCTTCTCTCTCTCTCTCTCTTCATCTCATGGCTCTGTCTCCTCGCTCTCTCTCTCTCTGTCTTTCTCTCCTCTGTTCTCTCTCTCTGTCCTCGCTCTCTCTCTCTCTCTCTCTCTCTCTCTCTCTCGATTCTCGTCCTCTCATCTCTCAGCTCTCTCTCTCTCATCTCTCGTCTCTCTCTCTCTCTCTCTCTGTCTCTCTCTCTCTCTCTCTGTCTTTCTCTCTCTCTCTCTCTCTCTGTCTCTCTCTCTCTCTCTCCTCTCTCTCTCTCTCTCTCTCTCTCTCTCTCTCTCTCTCTCTCTCTCTCTCTCTCTCTCTCTGTCTCTCTCTCGTCCCCGGCAGCTTCAGGGTTGCCGGGTGCTGCTGCTATCAAGCCTCTGTATAACAGGCGTGTTTGACCAACCTGCTCTTTCAACCCTGGATCAATAGTAGGTCTTTATCAGGCCAGCGTGGGCTAATAAAGACTAGCTGCCTTATCCTCCATCTGGGAGACAGAGACACAGCAGATAAACCCGCAGCGACTCTGGAAAGAAAAACACCTTTGGAGCGCCACCCCCGGCTGAGAACACACACGCTCATTCAAAGCACACAATGGGCCTGGGTGCACGCTCGGTGCACGCTCACACGCACGCTCACGACGCACGGATACGGACGCAGGGCGTCAGACGCGGAGGCGGGAGAGCCCCCGGTCGGGAGGGCGGTCCTCCTCCGCCCCGGGGTCCCCCTGTGCCCCCCCTGTGCCCCCCCACCCCCCAGACAGAACCAGACCAGGGGGACTACGTCTTTGCCCTCCAGCCCTGGTCAGGGTTACTGGGCTTCCCTGGCAGGGTCTCTCTGGAGGAGTGGAGGCCCGGCGCACGCGCCCTGCGTGTGGGTCTGAGACAGCCATGAGAGGAGAGGAGGAGGAGGAGGAGGCAGGAAGGAAGGGGGAAAGAAGGCGATGAGAGAAGCACAGTGAGAGAGAGAGATAGAGAGAGAGAGAGAGAGAGAGAGAGAGAGAGAGAGAGAGAGAGAGAGAGAGAGAGAGAGAGAGAGAGAGACGAAGAGCAAGAGAAAAAGAGAAACAACGAGAGACAGAGAGAGAGAGGGGGGGGGGGAGGGGGGGGGGGAGACAAGGCTGGCAGGGTAAAAGTTTGGAGTTCAGTTAGTTGGGTGACTTTGCCCCGCAGGTGTGACAGGGGAAGTTGAGCTTATCAGATTGATAGAAGCTGTCTGGACGGGGAGGGGGTGATGGAGGGAGGGAGATAGAGAGAGAGAGAGAATAGGTGAGGAGGGGGAGGCTGGTTGGCAGAAAAGTGTCAGTGGACTCCTCCTGATAGCTGTCTGCTCAGATGATATGGAAGATAATATTGATAATATTAAACGCAATAACTGTGTCTCCTGCCCCCCCCCCCCCCCCCTCTCCTCCTCTGGGCCCTGGAGGATAAAATCAATGTGCCATTCACCGTGATTTATAGCTGAAAGTAATGGGACTGTTTAGACAGGGAGGGGTGTGTTGGAGGTTCCTGGCTGGGTGGAGGGTTAGTTTTAGTATCAGGGTGTGTGTGTGTGTGTGTTTGGAGGGTCAGCGTTAGTATCAGGGTGTGTGCTAGTTGATTTATTAACTGAGGTAGATCCCAGATCCCAGATCTTGATCTCCAGCGGATCCATTAATAACAGGTCATGTGACAGGCTCACGTGGGCTGCTAGCGTTTATGGCTGCTATCGATCGAGCAGCTATCGTTGTTTATCGCCGAGGGAATGCTGGGGTAAACACAGCCCTGTGCACACAGCTGAGGTGATGTGGGGGGGTTAGAGGCGGAGGGGGGGGGGGGGGCACTGCTAATAATCTAGACGACTAATCGTGAGACCTCGGCATGGAACACTGTGGAGCGATGACCTGAATGATAGCACCAGCACACATCCGGTTCAGAGTTCACGCACACACACACACACACACACACTCTTTGATCAGAGAGGCTCGGTAATCATCTTCATCTGTGATATTGATGCCACACTGATTAGACTCCACACCAAGTCTCTGTCTCAGCTGAAGGTCACATGGCAGGAGAGATAGAGGGAGGGAGAGGGAGGGAGAGAATGGAGGGTGGAGGAGGAGACTGCATTGTCTCCAATGAGCCAGATCGTGCTGGTGGAATCTGAGGGGGCATCTCAGTGCTGACGTGTTATGTTACACAGCAGAGACAGCGCTTCACTGCTGGCTTTGATCAACAGACAGGAACCGACACTGAGCACACCCACACACACACAGCCCCCCCCCCCACACACACACACAGTCATTCACACGCACACACACATATACACCCCCCCCCACACACACACAGTCATTCACACGCACACACACACACAGGCCCCCCCCACACACACACAGTCATTCACACAAACACACACAGACCCTCCTCCACCCACACACACAGTCATTAACACACACATAAAGAGACACACACAACATATATGACAGCAGGTGAATATTGGATGGATGTTGATTGACATTTTCAACTTTCAAACCTGTGCTTTAATGTCTTGTTTAAATGTCTGCAATGGCCTTTTGACCTTCTGCGCGTTCAGAGCCCAGGACACACGACCCCCTTGGTGACCTGATGAAGAAGAAGAGGAAGAGGAGGAGCCGGGTCCAACACACAGCCCTGAGGAAGATAGGGAGGAAGAGGAAGACAGGCTTCACTGGAGAGGGCCAGGTGAGGGCTTTATATCAAGTGTTCTATATTCAGGGTGCTTTATACTCCTTGGTTCATTCTCTGAGTGTTCTGTTCCCTGAGGGTTCTATACTCTGAGGGTTCTATACTCTGAGTGTTCTATACGTCTGAGGGTCTATACTCTGAGGGTTCTATACTCTGAAGGTTCTGTTCACTGAGTGTTCTGTTCCCTGAGGGTTCTATACTCTGAGGTTTCTATACTCCTGAGTGTTCTATACTCATGAGGGGTTCTATACTCTGAGGGTTCTATACTGTGAGGGTTCTATACTCTGAGGGTTCTATACTGCTGAGGGGTTCTGTTCACTGAGGGTTCATAATCCATTTCCATATTCTGAGTGTTCTATATCTCTTTATTCCTTGCTCAGTGTCTCCGTTTTTTCTCGTCTCTCTCTCTCTCTATCATCTCTCTCATTCTCTCTCTCTTCTCTCTCTAGCCCTCTCTCTCGCGCTCTCCTACTCTCTCTCTCTCTCCTCTCTGCTCTTCCTCTCTCTATGTCTCTCTCTCTCTCCTCTCTCTCTTCTCTCTCTCTCTGTCTCTCTCTCTTCTCTCTCTCTTTCTCCAATCTCTTTATCTTTCTGTTCTGTCTCTCTCTCTCTCCTCTTGTTGGTGTCTTGGAGATGTAAAGTGACACAGGGAAAGGTATTCAACTCCCAACAAAAAACACATTGTGGAGCTCAAACATGGCCCACAGGCAGATAACGAGCCATCGCCATCATTATTTATATATTTCCTCTCTTATCTCAGTTGTTTTTGTTATTTATTATTTTCCCCTCTGTTGTCTTCAATGGGGTTAAATAATGATCTTTCATTTCCTTTTCAAAGCTGTTTGTGTGTTTGGTGTTTTATGTGTGTGCGTGTTGCATGTGTGTGCGTGTTTTATGTGTGTGTGTGTTTGCATGCGTGTGCGTGTCAGGGTTTTTAATTCCTCACGTTGAGGATGTTTCCATTATCGAAGACGTTCCAGCCTGTCCCTTCAACAGTAATTGCAGTGATATTAATTGCTTGTGTGCTTGCTGCTTGATGGCAGGGCCCCTGTGATGCTGCAGTGATAGGACGTTCTCCGCCCTCCCCACTCCCCCCCCCCCCCCCCCCCCCCCCCCGACAAAACTAACTGCCGGCGAGCGAGGGAGAGACAGGGAAGAGAGGGGGAGAGGGGGAGAGAGAGGGAGAGATAGCCCCTCTATCAGCACTGGAGCAGGCCGCTGTGTTTACTAGGAGCACGATTGGCAAGGGAAACTTTGACCGGTCTGAATTTTTCTCTTATCGTCAAGACTCCCTCCCCCCTCCCCCCCTTACAGACAATTCCTCTACCGCATCCATCCCAGAGATCACTAGATCATCACGACACCATAATACTCTAAAGCTGCATACTCATCCGCATAAAGCCACGCCTACGACTCCCTCCGACCGGCAACATAGTAAACATCATGACTCAATCCTCGTCCACGACACAGGCTCTTCTGCATATCCCTCGCTCCCTCCTCCCTCACTCGTCTCTCTCCGGTGATGTCTCTGCGTGCCCCCCCCCTAGAATAAGGGCTAGAAACGCGTACGCATGTGGATACAGACACGTACTTTCGGGGCCGTAACAGCATAAATTACATGTAATAAACAATTACCATATTAGAGCGAGCTGAGAAGAATGACCACATAAAACATGATACACATAAAACACCATACGGAGACTGAGAAACACATCGAGTACGAGAGCGTAAAGATCGACCCAAGAAAAGACGCGACGACAAGAATGACTACAGGTATAGATGCATGAGACGTTAAATAATAAACAATAGCTCCTATCTTCTTTGAAACCTAGTGTCTTTGAATCTGCGCTACCTTTCGAGTTATACAGTTGATCCCTTGCCGAATGATGGAAAATAACTCAGGATCGTACAGCACACCACATAGCTATCAAAGATGACCCTTATCGCGTGAATCAAGGAGAGTGTGAATTTTCAGAAGTGACCCCTAGCGCTGGTCACTAGACGTGTTCTGCCGATATTTAAGACTGCTGTAAGGTTATGGACGTTGGAATATTGCCCCACAAGATCTCTTGGGTGTTGATGGGTTGGGAAGGGGTGGCCAATGTGCTAGTAGTGTGTTTCTGTGATCCTTGTACTTGGCACTGGTGGGGGGGGGACACATATCACAACCCACTGCCTCTGCTGCCTGCTCTCTGCACTGTGCTGCTGAAATGTAGATTAGTTAGTGTGCATCCACCACTGTTTCTGTCTTGTGTGGCCACTTGTTATTCTGTCCTCCTGTGCTGCTATTCCATTTTGTCCCCACCTGTAACTGTTCATCTGGTCTCCTCTTTTCTGTATTCCCATGACAATTCTCTATAGACCAGATCCTGCTCTTACTATTTTCCGCCTAACCACTGCTGCAACGGTGTTCTGCCTCTGTTATACTCACAACCCTGCTAGTGCCACATCGACCACTTGCCAGGCCACTGGCCCACACGCTCCCGGCGCCACCTGCTGTCTGCTTGCCACCTGCTGCTTCGGCCAAAAAAAAGAGGAAACGAGAGAGGGAGAGGAGGAGGGAAAGAGGAAAGGGGGAAAGGGATGGAGGGGAAGGGAGAGAGGTCGGGGAGGAGGAGAAGAAGAGGGAGGGGAGAAGCGAACACAAGGAAGAAGACAAGGAGGGAGGGGCGAGGGGAGAGAAGGGGGGAACGGAGGGAAGAGAATGGGAAGGTATGTTGGGGGAGGAGGAAGTGGAGAAGGAGAAAAAGGAGAGAGGGGAAGGGGAGAAGTGAGGAGAGCGGGGGGAGGGATAGACGGAGGGGAGGAGGGGAGGGGAAGGGGGGGGAAGAGGGAGGAGGAGAGGAGGACATGAGGGAGAGCGGGAGAAGAGAGGAGATTGGACTGGCGGAAGGGGAGAAAAGGAGAAGAAAATGCAGGAAGTAGAGGAGGGAGATAGGACAGCAAGGAAGAATGATAGGATGTAGTG
>CM042870.1:18210642-18223142 GCA_023658055.1 Thaleichthys pacificus
ATCTCTCTCTCGAGTCACCTGGCTGGGCTTCATGTCTATGGGACTACGTGTCAGGGTCAGGGGTCAGGGTCCAGATAAAGAAAGGAGCTTTCTTTCTGGACCAGAAACGTTTAAAGCACAAGTAGAAGAGGGACTGATCTGGAAAAATGATAATCAATGAATACAGGAGGTTCGAACCAAACCAACACATTCAAACAACAGGACGAGGAAATGAGGAAAACTAGGTTTCAGTGTAGTCCCAGTGATTACTGTGAAAGATATTACATATCTACACTTACAAAATACACTTCAGCACACCAAGATTGAACGGTTCCTTCAAACAGTATGAAAAATATACAAATAAAAAATACAAATATTTTCAGACACTAGGTAGGTAGTTTTCTGTTGACATGAAATCAGAGGACCCAAAGATAAATATTTCACATTTTCCTCCTCTTGCATTCAAGACAAGTTTTGTTTTTGGAAAAGATCCATTTTGAGCAAATATCACAACCTACCGGTATTCTCATATTCGGAGCCTTGTGATATCCATTCTCTTCAACAACCCCAAAAATCTTCAGCTTTTTTTCTAGCTTGAGAGCCAGTGTTTCCAACCAAAGTCTAAAGAATATCATTTGGAGACGTCATACATATGAACAATATGAACACGATCATTAAAACAGGAAAGGGGAGCGACGGTGTAGTCCAGCAGAGGGCTTAGAGAGAGCTCCCTCACACAGGTGTGTCAGGCTCCGGAAGCCAAACAGGAAATCACCAGCAGGAAACAGGAAGCAGGAAATGCTTTCAACAATCATCATCAAAAACAAAGATCACGGTGAGATAAACAATTTGATCAATCTCGCATGTGGGAGGAAGGGGGACAAGGTGTGTGTAAGGGGAGAGGGGGGGTTTCGAGGAGGAGCGGGGGTGGAATCTACAGCCAAGTTGAGCAACATTCTTTGAACTTTTGGGGAGGATGGTGAAATTCGAGGACTGGAGGTGTGGTCTCACGCCTGTGCAGGTAGGTAGTTAAGTAGCTAGTTAGGTAGGTATATGAGGGGCATATTCATCTGAAGTGTAATACGCACTTTTTGACCCATAAAAGGAGTAATAATAAGAATAATTTACCATGGTAACAAAACCAGGGGAGCCCAGGTAAGGGGGGGTCAAAGTCAGGTGAGTAACAGTCAGTCACATATCCATTCACAGTCCACAGGGGAAACCAGTCTGACATAGGGAGATGGCAAGGTAGGTAGGAAGCGAGACGGGGAGATCAGCGGTTCATTTCACATGCTCTGCGCTGTGGGAGGAGCAGTAGTACTTTTTATGGGCGATGAAGGTGGAGAGGCTGCTGAATTTGATGTTGCAGAGGCGACAGAAGCGGGAGTTCCCGTTCTGCAGGGGGACGACCAGCGCAGGCTTGGGGGGGAGGGAGGGAGGGGGCGCCGGGTGGGGGTGGCCAAGAGCCACCTTGTCCAGCAGGAGAGAGACCCCCACCTCTCTCAGGGCCTCAGGCACAGGTGACACAGTTAGAGAGAGCGCTCTGGCAGGGGAAACAGCCAGAGGGGGGGCCGCGGGGGGGGAGCTGCCGCCCCCGACGTGAGGCCCTACCACGGGGCTACCGTTCATCTGGGGGGAGGAGGGGGAGGCGGTGTCCCGCCTCACCTGTCCGTTGACGCTGTCCCGGCTGGGCTTGGGCCCCAGTTTGGGATAGGCGGTGGGGATGGGGGGGCGCGGCTCCCGGGGGCTGAGGTTTGGGCTGGGAGCTGGGGGTTGGCCAGCCTGGGAGTCAGGGTGGTGCCGAGGGTTTTAGGAACCAAGCTTGTGGGCCAACTGCGAGCGTGCCTACACCAGGTCACAGGTCACGCCTGGCTCGGTGGGCAGTATAGGGGCAACACCCCCGGGGGCGACCCCTGACTTCCCCCTGGCCCCCGGGGTGCCTAATGGTGGGACGTGGGCCTCGGAGCGGGGAGCAGAGCGGGGGCCTGCTGGCGCATGGGCTTGAGGTGCCCTCGGGGCAGGTCCAGGGCCGGGTCTGGGGCGAGGTGGACCACGGGCCTGTGGAGGCGCTGCAGGGTCTCCAGGGGTATGGGGGTGCAGGGTGGTGGCGGTGGCAGTAGTAGGTCTGTGGGCCAGGTAGTTCTCGATGCTGTTGAAGCTGATGCTGCACGCGTGCACTTGTGGTAGTTCGGAGAGGGGCAGGGCCGGCAGGCTGCCCCCCCGCGGGGCCTCGCGGAGACGCGGCCCTATTACTCAGGTCGATGGGGCCGTCGCCCCTGGGGCTGGAGCTGCGGGAGGACAGGGCCCGGCGGGGACGGGCCGGGGCTGGTGGCCGGGGCCTCTAGGGCCGGCCCTCCTGCTTGAGGGCCAGGCTCGAGGGCTACAGCGGTGGGGGCCGTGACGGGGGCCAGGCCTTGCTCCTCGCCATGTGGATCCATACATCTTCATCCTCTTGCGCGTCCCGGATCGGCTGAGGCAGGAAGGCGGTTGCGGGGGCGATGGCCTTGGCCGGGTGGTTGGCTCGGTGTGGACGGGCGTGGCGGGAGGCGCAGTAGAATCGCTTGTGGACATGTAGTTGTCGTGGCGACTGAAGTGGATGTTGCATGCCTGCAGAAGGTCCTGTCGCGGTCGTTGTCCGCGTCGTCCGCCCCGGGGCTCTGACTGCCCTCGCTGGCCTGGCCCCCCTCCCCCCTCAGAAGACGAGGAGCCCCCCTCCTTCCCGCCCGCAGGCTCGGCCTTCACCTCCCCGACCACGGTGCTCCCCGGAGCGGGATCCGAGCCCGAGGGGGAGACGGACGCCACGCGGCTGCCGCCCCCTGCTCCTCCCTGAGGCGACGAGGAGGCTCTGTGGGCCCCCGAGGGCACTGGAGCCTGGGGGTCCTCTCTTCCAGCGCCTGGGGCAGGGCAAGGGGCTGTGCCTGGGGTTGAGGCTGGGGCCGGGGCTGGACCGGGGGCAGAGGAGTCTGTCTGCTGGTGTCTGCTGGAACAGTAGAGCCTCTTGTGAACGTAGAAGTTGTTGATGTTGTTGAAGGTGATGTCGCACTCGAAGCAGGTGGCCCCCTTGTGGGGGGGTGCGGGGGCAGCACGTGGTGCCCGCTGGGTAGAAGGCGGGCGGCGGGTTGGGCGTGACGGCCTGGCCCTGTTTTAGACGGCTGTGGACCATTTCCGACATCTTGGCGAGGATCTCCGAGGCCTGTGGCAAGATGGCCGCCTCGGGGCTGAACAGGTACTGGGGCAGGAAGACGGCGCCGCCTGGCAACACTGGCCCCGCCCCCGGGTGGGCGGGGCTCGAGCCGGGGGTGGGGCTAGCAGGCTCGGCCTTAACGGCCACCGCAGGGGGGCTTCTGGGCGGGGTCGAGGTTTGAGACGTCGGTGCCGTGGGCTCCGGCTCCTCCCCTCCATGCCTCCTCCTTCTCCTCCCTCTCCTCCGCCTCCCCCTGCTCCTGCACCTCCATCCCGGGCGCCTCCGCCTCCGTCTCCGTAGTCGGGCTCCTCCTTGATCTGCAGGCGACCCGGGGGCTTCCGGGGGGCTGTGCCCCCGGGGGGTGGCGGAGCTCCCGTCGGCCCCCGGGCTGGACGAGTCTGGTCGGGGGACGCAGGCCGGGGGCTCCCGGTCCTGGGGTCCGCTCGGCGGAGGAAGGGTTGCCCTGGCGCGGGGTGGGGCTTCTCTCGGCCGGGACTGCGCACCTCCAGGTGGGTGCGCACGTGCTGGTGGAGCTGGGCGGGGCTGTCTGCGTTGTGGCCGCACACCTGGCACTTCAGGACCACTCCTGAGTCTCCGGGACTGAGACCTTCCAACACACACACACACACACACACACACACAGCATGAGCACAGGCTAAAGCAGTAGGAGAGGACACCAGGCCAGGCCAGGCCAGGCCAGAGCAGACATGAGGAGGCGTGTACCTGGGGCCAGAGGCAGCTTGGGCAGGCCAGGCCCGGGTGAGTAGACCTCGCTGCGGGAGCCGGGCTGGCAGACCATGTGGCAGGTGACCAGGTGGCTGTAGAGGATGTCCCTGGTGGTGGAGATGAAGCCACAGCCGTGACAGACGCCGTTCAGGCCGTCCGTGTGGACCTTCAGGTGACGCTCGCAGTTCGCCTTGGTGGTGAAGGCCGACAGGCACACCAGGCAGATGAAACGGTCCGCTCACCTGGAGGGAGAGAGGGAGGGAGAGAGAGAGAGAGAGACAGAGGGAGAGACAGAGAGAGAGAGAGATAGAGATGGAGAGAGAGGGAGAGAGAGAGAGAGAGAGAGAGAGAAAGGGATAGGGAGGGAGAGAGAGAGAGGGAGAGGGAGAGAGAGACACAGAGAGACAGAGAGCGAGAGGGAGGGAGAGACAGAGAGAGAGAGAGAGAGAGAGAGAGAGAGAGAGAGAGGGGAGAGAGACAGAGAGAGAGAGGGAGAGAGAGAGAGAGAGAGAGAGAGAGAGAGAGAGTAGAGAGAGAGAGAGAGAGGGAGAGGAGACAGAGAGAGAGAGGGAGAGGGAGAGAGACAGAGAGAGGGAGAGGGAGAGAGAGCAGGATGAGATGAGAATAACCCTCCCCAGCTGGAAGCTGCAGTAGGTCATCCAGTGTCCCTGGGATCCCTGTGCCATCATGTCTCTCTGCTCCCTCACCGCTGTGCGTGCGCATGTGGATCTCCAGCGAGCTGGCGCTGGGGCAGCTCTTGTTGCATTGTGGGAAGGGGCAGAGGCGCTCGTTGGGGTAGGTCTCCTTGGTCTTGTCTTGGGGCGGGGACTGGCCGACGCGGTGGGCGTGGCCGGCTTCTGCCGGCTGGCGCAGTAGTACATGAGATGAGCCTGCAAGTTCCTCTCACTCCGGTACCAGATACCACAGTCCTTACAGGGGAAGATGTCCTCTGGACCAATCACAGACAAGGACACCAAGGTCAATGAATCAATCAACCAATCACAGTATCCACCCTCAAAATAACTTTCTGTTTGGAGCATGAAGAGGTGTAGCAGGATTCTCTTTATTGGTTTGTGTAAGTGTGGCCAGGTGTGTATTTGAATGTTTCAATTAGGTTGGACACATTTATTTAAAAAACAATGTCCACCACAATAATTACCAACACACACACACACCAAATGGCTTCAACATAATAGCTTTAATTAGGTTGGGAATATGTAATATTTGATACATTTCTACCTATGTTGCAGACCTCCCCCTACACACATCAACACACCCACACCCACACCTCTCTGGCCTCTTTCTAATAGCTAGAACCAACTCTATGCATCACATCAACTTCCTCCAGGGTCGCCAAGGCAACCAGGGTGTAGAGGTTGCGGCAGCGGGCGTGAAGGTAATCGAGCTGATCTGGTGTCGGTGCCTCGTGTTAACCGGGCTATTCTTGATAACGTCCAATAATTACCCATGCTCCCCAGCGAGCGAGCGAGGGTGCGGCGTGGCAGGAAGGAAACGAGGAGACGTCTGATCATGTTTAACTCCTCAGCCTGATCTGAGGTGATTAATCACACTTTAATCACCTTGACAAGCAGATGACCTGTCTCACCGCTCCCTGTCTCACCGCTCCCTGTCTCACCGCTCTCTGTCTCACCGCTCCCTGTCTCACCGCTCCCTGTCTCACCGCTCCCTGTCTCACCGCTCTCTGTCTCACCGCTCCCTGTCTCACCGCTCCCTGTCTCACCGCTCCCTGTCTCACCGCTCCGTCTTACCGCTCTCTGTCTCACCGCTCCCTGTCTTACTGCTCTCTGTCTCACCGCTCCCTGTCTCACCGCTCTCTGTCTCACCGCTCCCTGTCTCACCGCTCCCTGTCTCACCGCTCTCTGTCTCACCGCTCCCTGTCTCACCACTCCCTGTCTCACCGCTCCTTGTCTCACCGCTCCCTGTCTCACTGCTCTGTCTCACCTCCCCCTGTCTCACCTGTCCCTGTCTCACTGCTCTCTGTCTAACCACTCCCTGTCTCACCACTCCCTGTCTCAAGGCTCCCTGTCTCACTGCTCCCTGTCTCACTGCTCCCTGTCTCACCGCTCTCTGTCTCACCGCTCTCTGTCTCACCGCTCCCTGTCTTACCGCTCTCTGTCTCACCGCTCCCTGTCTTACCGCTCCCTGTCTTACCGCTCTCTGTCTCACCGCTCCCCTGTCTCACCGCTCCCTGTCTCACCGCTCCCTGTCTCACCGCTCCCTGTCTCACTGCTCCCTGTCTCACCGCTCCCTGTCTGACCTCTCCCTGTCTCACCGCTCCCTGTCTCACTGCTCTCTATTTCACCGCTCCCTGTCTCACCACTTCCTGTCTCACCGCTCCCTGTCTCACCACTCCCTGTCTCACCGCTCCCTGTCTCACCACTCCTGTCTCACTGCTCCCTGTCTCACCACTCCCTGTCTCACTGCTCCCTGTCTCACCACTCCCTGTCTCACTGCTCTCTGTCTCACCACTCCCTGTCTCACCTCTCTCTGTCTCACTGCTCCCTGTCTGACCTCTCCCTGTCTGACCTCTCCCCGTCTCACCACTGTCTCACTGATACCGTCTCCCCGTCTCATCTCGGGAGAGAGCAGCAGGCTCCCCATGGTACCTCCAGAGCCTGCAGCTACACCTAGTGGTGCACAGCGGTATTACAAGACCAAGAGAGCCACATGCCGCTGCCAACCGCTTAAAGCTGTGAGCACCAAGAAGCATCTGCTGTTTATGGTAACAACAGCTCAAGGACACACACACACACACTCATGCACACACACAAAACAAAGAGAGCCACGTACAAAGACAATGTGGGGAGAGAAAGAAGAGAAGAGACAGATGGTTAACTCACTGTTGACAACGGCTGTAGCCAAGATGGCGGCCATGCCAGCCTGCTGGGGAGGAGCTGGATGTCAGGGCGCAGGGCTGCTGGGTAGGGGGAATCCTCTTTCACCAAGGCATTGTGGGTAGTGAGGCTGATTGGGGGGGACTGGAGGCCCCATGCTAGACAGTGACAGCTCAGCCAATAGGGAATCCCTGCTGAAATCTCCCTGCTCACCTTACAAAACAGTTGCTCACCTGCAGACACACACACACACACAGAAAATAAGTGTGAGTTTGTGTGCACAGAATTGTTCTGTGTAATTGTGTGTGTTCGATGTTTGTGTGTGCGAGACTTGTGTGTGTGAATACCCTGTTTGTAGATAGTGCAGTTGGCTTCACTGGTGTCAGAGGTCAGAGGAACTCTACTCAGCCAGCAGTCAGCATCTTCACACACCAGAGTTAGTCTGGAGCTCTGTACACACACACCACACACACGGAGAGAGAGAGATACACAGTCAGATTTACACTGGCAGCACATTTGACAGCACGTAAAGAAACAAGTGGAATTGGAGACTGATAGAGGATGGATAAAAGAAAAGAGAAGGACCCCAGGGCAGAGGGGAAGAAAGGAGGAGAGAGAGAGAGAGAGAGAGAGAGAGAGAGAGAGAGAGAGAGAGAGAGAGAGAGAGAGAGAGAGAGAGAGAGAAAAAGGAGGTCTGGCAAAGTAAAGGTGCTGCCATTCAGTCAGACACCTTTTCAGGTTCATTTTTGAACACCACAGAGATGTGTGTGTGTGTACACTGGCGGGCGTGCATGTGTGCGTGCACGCACATATGATAGTGTTTCTCCGGCAATAAAAGACATGAAAAGGACTCTACCACACACACACGCAACGCGCACACACACACTAAACGCACACACACCTGTGCCTTCGCAGCACAATCTTGCCTTTGTTCAGTTGGGACAGAGCGAGCATTCCATCCATCTAACACTCCCACAGGCCTCTCCTTACACACACACATTCCTGCTTAGCATACGTCTATACCAGAGCTCACAAACTGTGGATTCAAAATCAAATACACGATTAAAACACGCTACAATACATTTACATTAGTCATTTAGCAGACGCTCTTATCCAAGAGCGACTTACAGTAAGTACAGGGACATTCTCCCCGAGGCAAGTAGGGTGAAGTGCCTTGCCCAAGGACACAACGTCATTTGGCACAGCCGGGAATCGAACCAACAACCTTCTGATTAATAGCCCAACTCCCTAAGCGCTCAGCCATCTGACCCCAATACGGCACAAGAACACATATGCTTCCTGACTGGGTCCTTCAGTTGGGCGTAGACTGAAACCTAGAGATGTGTCTCCGGTGTGGAGCCCAGCTGGGGAGGAGGACCTGCAGTACCTGCTCTCTCCCCTACAGGTGGCAGCCTTCAGCTGTGGAGGTGGGACGACTGGTGCCTGTTCAGGCTCTCCTCAGACACAGATCAGCTCATCTCAGCTCCAGAAACACATTCTAGACCTGGACCCAGGAGACCAGTGTTGACCAGGAGGAAACAGCAGGCACCTAAACCCTGGAGAAGAACCGGGAGATACTAGAGAGAGCGGAGGCGTGTGTGTGTGTGTCTAGGTTGGTGACACCAGACTGGACAGTCCGGAGGTTTCTCTGTTATAGCCTGAAGACTGCTGGATTGTATTTCATGGAGCAGTGATCTAGAGATAGGCAGCTCTTTGGTTTTAATTTGTAACTCTATGCTGGAGCCTACTCAGTTGTAAGTGCTGCTAATTGTTTCAGACTAATTCATCACAACGACTGCTTTGGAATTCCCAATTACACACACACATTCACACACACGTGCACACAGTAATTGTGGGATCTAAGCAGCTGTAACGTCTTGGCTTCCGTGTGTTCAATGGAAATAAATAAAAGGACCGGGATGAAACAGGATGTTGCTGAGCACAACTTCTGTCCTCTTCCTGAAAGAGAACAAGGGAGGTAGAAGAGAGGGCGACAACTCTCTCTCTCTCTCCTTCCTCGCCCTGTCAGCCTGCCCTCCCCCCCCCCCACCCCCCCCCCCCCCCGCTCACCAGAGTGGTCTCCCCAGGACCAGGCGCGTTAAGAGGAGCGCTAAGCCCCTCAGTCAGTAGTCTTTGAGCAGCGTCTAAGCCCCTCGCCCGGGACCCTGGGCCACATGAATATTAACCAGCCCCCCGCCCAGCTCTTAATATGCTGATCCCACACTGCTGCTGCCACCACGATAGAGAATCTAATTATTTGGTCTGATATAACCGTTACCCCCCCCCACTTCCCCCCCCACCCCCCCCCACACACACATCACACATCACACCAACCATCACACCCCTCACAAAGACACTTTACACACGCACACACACACACACACACACTAAGCATGCCCCTCACCTCAACCCCCCCCCCCTCCCCAACGCAGCCCTCAACGCCCTCTCCTATCACGCCTTGAGAACGCCTTCCTCCGCTACTGATAAAACTTGAATGCAAATGATGCCTGGCTGATTTCATTCCTCCGTTCACTCTGCAGCCTCTACTCCTTCACTGGCAAAATTAATATGAAATATCTCTCCCTCCTCTCTCTCCCTCTCTCTCTCCCTATCTCTCCCTGTCTCTCCATCTGTCTCCCCTCTCCCTCCCTCCCTACCCTCCCTCTCTCCCTCTCCCTGTCTCTCTCTCTTCCGTCTGTATGGGAGGGTGACCTCATGAACCGAACCCAGTCTAACCTCATCACAGATCAATTCTGCATATATATAGATATATATTATATACACACTTCAATAAACAGAGGCAATAAGAAACTTCCCCTCCCTCCCCTCCTCCAACTTCTCTACAGATGAAGTCTTTTATTACACTACAGTTGTCTGACTTGGGACCGTAGTGCACTACCTTTCCATGGCCTGCTCCAGGCCTACCCAGACCTGATCAGTCGATGTGTTATGGCCTTCATGGTACAGTGGTTCATGGTATCTCTCCAAGGCAGAGATATTTGCATAACTGTGTTCCGCCTAGTAAAGGAAAAGTCATGACAGTTACCTTCATTGGAGCAGAAACAGACAGCTGTGTTATGTACGGGGGGTCAGATGCGCTGAGCGAGTCGGGTTAGGGAGTCGGGTACTAATCAGAAGGTTGTTGGTCGATTCCCGGCGTGTCAAATGACGCTTGGTCCTTGGGCAAGGCACTTCAACCTACCTTGCCTCGGGGGGAATGTCCCTGTACTACTGTAAGTCGCTCTGATAAGACGCGTCTGCTAAATGACTAAATGTAAATGTACATCCACATTTACGAATTTCCCCATAGTGGGACGAATAAAGGTATATCTTATGACAAGTACCTTCATGTTATTCAAGTAGGTCATAAGTCACTGTAACTCAACTTCCTATTAACTGTGCGCAATTTTGGGGGAAGCCTGCACCCTCCCAATCCCTCCCTCCCTCCCAATCACCTCCCCTCCTGGGTACCTAATCACACTTTCCCTCCACCTCTCCATCAGTCCCATTCCTCCCTCCCTCTCATGTCTCATACCGCAATCTGTCTGCCCTTCTCTCTATACTCTACCCAAACAGGAAAGGTTTCTGTCCCAAACGGGGGTCGGGGGGGCAGGGGGGAGGAAGGGGGGTGGAAGGGGCTCACTGTCCCAAAACAAAGAGAGTCACTGTGTGAATCCTCAAAAACACAGAGAAGACAAGGAAAGGAGATAAACATCAAAAAGTACTCTCATCCGCCCTCTCTCGCACACACATTCTCCCTCTCGCTCTCTCTCTCTCGCACACACATTCTCCCTCTCGCTCGCTCGCTCTCTCTCTCTCCACGCGCACAGCATTCTCAGACAAACAAAGTATTCAATAACACATTCTCATACACGCACTCGTTCCAAACTCCATGGCGCACAGTACTCTAATGCTACACTTTCACACAACAACACATGCACGCACAGGCGCATACACACAGACACACACACACACTCCTGGTCTGGTCCATACACAGTATGTGCTATCAGCCTGTACCTCCAAGAAAAGAGAGCTGGGTCTGATGAGCTGCATGCAAATGACATGTAAAAATATAAAACGGCGATACTTAAAACGGAGGAGAGATAAGAGATTGGAAAATGAAGCACTCTAGGATAGCAGGCTCCTGAACCGGCGCAGATGAGGCTCAGAGATACATGGAGGTTGTCCCTCGCCCCTCTCCTCTTCCAGAAGGCACCGGAGATGACAGGAATATGCTGATACCAGTCAGTCACTGTTGAGGTTGAGTGACGAGAGCGAACACCACTACCACCCTAACCCCCCCCCCCCCACACACACACACACACACACACACACACACACGCACACACACCCACACAACACTCCTCTCCTGCCCGCCCTCATCGCTCCATCTCTCCCTCTATCCTCATATTCCTCGAGTTCTGTTCTCCGTTCTGGGTCGTGTCTTTGTGCTGGCAGTGGACAGACGGGGCTCCTGGCTGCTCACACAGCTGCTCCGCTCTCCCCTCCATCTCTCCCTCATCCTCTCCCGCTCTCTCCCTCATCTCTCCCTCATCTCTCCCGCTCTCTCCCTCATCTCTCCCTCATCTCTCCCGCTCTCTCCCTCATCTCTCCCGCTCTCTCCCTCATCTCTCCCTTTCTCCCCCTCTCCCCGTTTATCTTTCTCCATCTCTCCCTCTTTCTCCAGGTCTCCGTCGATCTCACTTTGGACCACGTCTCTCCTTCTCCGTGTCTCTCTCCGTGTCTGCCCATCCCTCTTCCTCTCTCTGACAGAGCAAGCACCGTATATAAAGTAGGATAGAGAGAGGATGGGGGGGGGGGAGATGGTGGTGAGAAAGTGAAGGGAGGAGTGAGAGAGAGAGGGAAGGGAGGGAGAGAACCATTAAAAATAGAGGGGGATAGAGAGAGGAGAGAGTGACAGGTTGATCACCTTCGCTCGTCCTTCCAAAGGTGAAAGAAAGAGAGAACTAGAAAGAGAGAGAGAGAGAGGAAGGGGGGGGGGAGTGAAAGAGCAGGAGAAGAAGAGTCTCCCCAAAAGTGGGTCTGAAAGCCGTGGGTGGCGCTGCTTATCTGGAGAGTTCTCCTGGAGAGATTATTGGGGGATTAGTGCGAACGCTTGTTTCTAAAACATGATGAAAAGACGCAGCGCGCGTGATAACGCTTTGAACTCCACACTCCTTCCAGGATCAGGCCTTCGGGCGCCATTTCCGCGAAAGACAGGAGGGGGGGGGACGGGGGGGGGGGGGGCGGAGGAGGTGGGGCAGGCGGGGAGGAGAGGAGGGGAGATGGGGGGGGGGAGGGGGAGGAGAGGGGGAGGAGAGGAGAGGGGAAGAAAGGAGGAGATGAGAGGTGGATGAATTGGGAGGAGGAGGAGGTGGAGAGAATGGAGATGGGGATGAGGGGAGGAGAGGGGAGGGGAGGAGAGGGGGATGAGGGGAGGAGAGGGGGATGAGGGGAGGAGAGGGGAGGAGAGGAGGATGAGCAGTGGAATTGAGGGACGGGGGGAGAATAATCAACAGTTTGCTCAATAACAGGACATAAAAGTCCACCTACCAGCTCCACATGTTACAGGGCTAGACTACCTGTGTTCTCCCTCTTCCATCCTCAGAGGTAGAAACAGCGACTAGAACCTGGAGGTTACCTCAAATATACTCACTTCTACAATCCAGCAACTCTAGGCAATGGTTCCATTATTAAAATGCCCTCCAATGAGAGGAGAGATAAGATCTCAGATAATGTGTTTGATCCAATCAGAA
>CM042870.1:18228142-18243142 GCA_023658055.1 Thaleichthys pacificus
CCTCTTTGTTTGGGACAGTGAGCCCCTTCCACCCCCCCTTTCCTCCCCCCTGCCCCCCCGACCCCCCGTGTTGGGGACAGAAACCATATTCCTGTTGGGTAGTAGAGAGAGAGAAGGGCAGATAGAGGGGTAGGAATGAGAGAGGGAGGGAGGAATGGGACTGAGGGAGAGGTGGAGGAAGAGTGTGATTAGGGGTACCCAGGAGGGGAGGGATTGGGAGGGAGGGAGGGGATTGGGGAGGTGGCAAGGCTTCCCCCAAAATTGCGCACAGTTAATAGGAAGTTGAGTTACAGTGACTTATGACTACTTGAATAACATGAAGGTACTTGTCATAAGATATACTTTATTCGTCCCACTATGGGAAATTCGTAAATGTGGATGTACATTTACATTTAGTCATTTAGAGCAGACGCTCTTATCCAGAGCGACTTACAGTAAGTACAGGGACATTCCCCCCCGAGGCAAGTAGGTTGAAGTGGCCTTGCCAAGGACACAGACGTCATTTGAACACGGCCGGGGAATCGAACCAACACCTTCTGATTAGTAGCCCGACTCCCTAACCCGCTCACTCAGCCATCTGACCCCCCGTTACATAAACACGAGCTGTCTGTTTCTGCTCCAATGAAGGTACACTGTCATGACTTTTCCTTTACTGGCGGAATATGTTTATAATAAGTTAATGCAAATATCTCTGCCTTGGGAGAGATACAGTGAACCACTGTACCATGAAGGCCCATACACATCCCTGATCAGGTCTGGGGTAGGCCTGGAGCAGGCCATGAAAAGGTAGGGTGCACTAACGGTCCCAAGTGCAGAGCAACTGTAGTTAATAAAGACTTCATCTGTAGAGAAGTTTGGGAGGGAGGGAGGGAGGGAAAGTTTTCTTATTGCCCTCTGTTTAATTGAAGTGTGATAGTATATATATATATATATATATAGGCAGAATTGATCTGTGATGAGGTTAGACTGGGGTTCCGTTCATGAAGGGGGTCAACCCTCCCCATACAGACGGAGAGAGAGAGACAGGGAGAGGGAGAGAGGGGAGGGAGAGAGGAGGGGATAGAGGGAGGGGAGGGAGGGGAGGGAGGGAGAGACAGATGGAGAGACAGGGAGAGGATAGGGAGAGAGAGAGGGAGAGAGAGGGAGAGATAATTTCATATTAAATTTTGCCAGTGAAGGAGTAGAGGCTAGCAGAGTGAACGGAGGAATGAAATCAGCCAGGCATCATTTGCATTCAAGTTTTATCAGTAGCGGAGAGAAGGCGTTCTCAGGCGTGATAAGGAGAGGGCGTTAGAGGGCTGCGTTGGGGAGGGGGGGGGGGGTTGAGGTGAGGGGCATGCTTAGTGTGTGTGTGTGTGTGTGCGTGTGTAAAGTGTCTTTGGTGAGGGGTTGGATGGTTTGTGTGATGTGTGATGTGTGTGTGGGGGGGGGGGAGGAGTGGGGGGGTAACGGTTAATATCAGACCAAATAATTAGATTCTCTATCGTGGTGGCAGCAGCAGTGTGGGATCAGCAGATATTAAAGCTGGGCGGGGGGGCTGGTTAATAGTCATGAGGGCCACAGGGTCCGGGCGAGGGAGCTTAGGAACCGCTTGCCTCAAAGACGTACTGACTGAGGGGCTTAGCGCGCTCTTAACGCGGCCTGGGTCCTGGGGAGACCACTCTGGTGAGCGGGGGGGGGGGGGGGGGAGGCTGACAGGGGCGAGTGGAAGGAGAGAGAGAGAGAGAGAGAGTTGTCGCCCTCTCTTCTACCTCCCTTGTTCTCTTTCAGGAAGAGGACAGGAAGTTGGTGCTCAGCAACATCCTGTTTCATCCCGTTCCTTTATTTATTTCCATTGAACACACGGAAGCCAAGACGTTACAAGCTGCTTTAGATCCCACAATTACTGTGTGCACGTGTGTGTGTGTGTGTGTGTGAATGTGTGTGTGTAATTGGGAATTCCAAAGCAGTCGTTGTGATGAATTAGTCCTGAAACAAATTAGCAGCACTTACAACTGAGTAGGCTCCAGCAATAGAGTTACAAATTAAAACCAAAGAAGCTGCCTATCTCTAGATCACTGCTCCATGAAATACAATCCAGCAGTCTTCAGGCTATAACAGAGAAACCTCCGGACTGTCCAGTCTGGTGTCACCAACCTAGACACACACACACACGCCTCCGCTCTCTCTAGTATCTCCCGGTTCTTCTCCAGGGTTTAGGTGCCTGCTGTTTCCTCCTGGTCAACACTGTCTCCTGGTCCAGGTCTAGATGTGTTTCTGGAGCTGAGATGAGCTGATCTGTGTCTGAGGAGAGCCTGAACAGGCACCAGTCAGTCCCACCTCCACAGCTGAAGGCTGCCACCTGTAGGGGAGAGAGCAGTACTGCAGGTCCTCCTCCCCAGCTGGGCTCCACACCGGAGACACATCTCTAGGTTTCAGTCTACGCCCAACTGAAGGACCCAGTCAGGAAGCATATGTGTTCTTGTGCCGTATTGGGGTCAGATGGCTGAGCGCTTAGGGAGTCGGGCTATTAATCAGAAGGTTGTTGGTTCGATTCCCGGCTGTGCCAAATGACGTTGTGTCCTTGGGCAAGGCACTTCACCCTACTTGCCTCGGGGAGAATGTCCCTGTACTTACTGTAAGTCGCTCTGGATAAGAGCGTCTGCTAAATGACTAAATGTAAATGTATTGTAGCGTGTTTTAATCGTGTATTTGATTTTGAATCCACAGTTTGTGAGCTCTGGTATAGACGTATGCTAAGCAGGAATGTGTGTGTGTAAGGAGAGGCCTGTGGGAGTGTTAGATGGATGGAATGCTCGCTCTGTCCCAACTGAACAAAGGCAAGATTGTGCTGGCGAAGGCACAGGTGTGTGTGCGTTTATGTGTGTGTGCGCGTGCGCGTGTGTGTGGTAGAGTCCTTTTCATGTCTTTTATTGCCGGAGAAACACTATCATATGTGCGTGCACGCACACATGCACGCCCGCCAGTGTACACACACACACATCTCTGTGGTGTTCAAAAATGAACCTGAAAAGGTGTCTGACTGAATGGCAGCACCTTTACTTTGCCAGACCTCCTTTTTCTCTCTCTCTCTCTCTCTCTCTCTCTCTCTCTCTCTCTCATCTCTCTCTCTCTCTCTCTCTCTCTCTCTCTCTCTCTCTCTCCTCCTTTCTTCCCTCTGCCCTGGGGTCCTTCTCTTTTCTTTTATCCATCCCTCTATCAGTCTCCAATTCCACTTGTTTCTTTACGTGCTGTCAAATGTGCTGCCAGTGTAAATCTGACTGTGTATCTCTCTCTCTCCGTGTGTGTGTGTGTGTGTACAGAGCTCCAGACTAACTCTGGTGTGTGAAGATGCTGACTGCTGGCTGAGTAGAGTTCCTCTGACCTCTGACACCAGTGAAGCCAACTGCACTATCTACAAACAGGGTATTCACACACACAAGTCTCGCACACACAAACATCGAACACACACAATTACACAGAACAATTCTGTGCACACAAACTCACACTTATTTTCTGTGTGTGTGTGTGTCTGCAGGTGAGCAACTGTTTTGTAAGGTGAGCAGGGAGATTTCAGCAGGGGATTCCCTATTGGCTGAGCTGTCACTGTCTAGCATGGGCCTCCAGTCCCCCCCAATCAGCCTCACTACCCACAATGCCTTGGTGAAAGAGGATTCCCCCTACCCAGCAGCCCTGCGCCCTGACATCCAGCTCCTCCCCCAGCAGGCTGGCATGGCCGCCATCTTGGCTACAGCCGTTGTCAACAGTGAGTTAACCATCTGTCTCTTCTCTTCTTTCTCTCCCACATTGTCTTTGTACGTGGCTCTCTTTGTTTTGTGTGTGTGCATGAGTGTGTGTGTGTGTGTCCTTGAGGCTGTTTGTTACCATAAACAGCAGATGCTTCTTGGTGCTCACAGCTTTAAGCGGTTGGCAGCGGCATGTGGCTCTCTTGGTCTTGTAATACCGCTGTGCACCACTAGGTGTAGCTGCAGGCTCTGGAGGTACCATGGGGAGCCTGCTGCTCTCTCCCGAGATGAGACGGGGAGACGGTATCAGTGAGACAGTGGTGAGACGGGGAGAGGTCAGACAGGGAGAGGTCAGACAGGGAGCAGTGAGACAGAGAGAGGTGAGACAGGGAGTGGTGAGACAGAGAGCAGTGAGACAGGGAGTGGTGAGACAGGGAGCAGTGAGACAGGGAGTGGTGAGACAGGGAGCAGTGAGACAGGGAGCGGTAAGACAGGGAGCGGTGAGACAGGGAGCGGTGAGACAGGGAGCGGTGAGACAGAGAGCGGTAAGACAGGGAGCGGTGAGACAGAGAGCGGTAAGACAGGGAGCAGTGAGACAGAGAGCGGTGAGACAGAGAGCGGTGAGACAGGGAGCAGTGAGACAGGGAGCAGTGAGACAGGGAGCCTTGAGACAGGGAGCGGTGAGACAGGGAGTGGTGAGACAGGGAGTGGTTAGACAGAGAGCAGTGAGACAGGGACAGGTGAGACAGGGGGAGGTGAGACAGAGCAGTGAGACAGGGAGCGGTGAGACAAGGAGCGGTGAGACAGGGAGTGGTGAGACAGGGAGCGGTGAGACAGAGAGCGGTAAGACAGGGAGCAGTGAGACAGGGAGCGGTGAGACAGGGAGCGTGAGACAGGGAGCGGTGAGACAGAGAGCGGTAAGACAGGGAGCGGTGAGACAGAGAGCGGTAAGACAGGGAGCGGTGAGACAGAGAGCAGTAAGACAGGGAGCGGTGAGACAGGGAGCGGTGAGACAGGGAGTGGTGAGACAGGGAGCGGTGAGACAGGAAGTGGTGAGACAGGGAGCGGTGAGACAGGGAGCGGTGAGACAGGGAGTGGTGAGACAGAGAGCGGTGAGACAGGGAGCGGTGAGACAGGGAGCGGTGAGACAGGTCATCTGCTTGTCAAGGTGATTAAAGTGTGATTAATCACCTCAGATCAGGCTGAGGAGTTAAACATGATCAGACGTCTCCTCGTTTCCTTCCTGCCACGCCGCACCTCGCTCGCTCGCTGGGGAGCATGGGTAATTATTGGACGTTATCAAGAATAGCCCGGTTAACACGAGGCACCGACACCAGATCAGCTCGATTACCTTCACGCCCGCTGCCGCAACCTCTACACCCTGGTTGCCTTGGCGACCCTGGAGGAAGTTGATGTGATGCATAGAGTTGGTTCTAGGTATTAGAAAGAGGCCAGAGAGGTGTGGGTGTGGGTGTGTTGATGTGTGTAGGGGAGGTCTGCAACATAGGTAGAAATGTATCAAATATTACATATTCCCAACCTAATTAAAGCTATTATGTTGAAGCCATTTGGTGTGTGTGTGTGTTGGTAATTATGTGGTGGACATTGTTTTTTAAATAAATGTGTCCAACCTAATTGAAACATTCAAATACACACCTGGCACACTTACACAAACCAATAAAGAGAATCCTGCTACACCTCTTCATGCTCAAAACAGAAAGTTCTTTTGAGGGTGGATACTGTGATTGGTTGATTGATTCATTGACCTTGGTGTCCTTGTCTGTGATTGGTCCAGAGGACATCTTCCCCTGTAAGGACTGTGGTATCTGGTACCGGAGTGAGAGGAACTTGCAGGCTCATCTCATGTACTACTGCGCCAGCCGGCAGAAGCCGGCCACGCCCACCGCGTCGCAGTCCCCGCCCCAAGACAAGACCAAGGAGACCTACCCCAACGAGCGCCTCTGCCCCTTCCCACAATGCAACAAGAGCTGCCCCAGCGCCAGCTCGCTGGAGATCCACATGCGCACGCACAGCGGTGAGGGGAGCAGAGAGAGACACAGAGAGACATGATGGCACAGGGATCACAGGGACACTGGATGACCTACTGCAGCTTCCAGCTGGGAGGGTTATTCTCATTCTCATCCTGCTCTCTCTCCCTCTCTCCCTCTCTCTGTGTCTCTCTCCCTCTGTCTCTCCCTCCCTCTCTCTCTCTCCTCTCTCTCTCTCTCTCTCTCTCTCTCTCTCTCTCTGTCTCTCCCTCCCTCTCGCTCTCTGTCTCTCTGTCTCTCTCTCCCTCTCGCTCTCTCTCTCTCCCTCCCTATCCCTTTCTCTCTCTCTCTCTCTCCCTCTCTCTCTATCTCTCTCTCTCTGTCTCTCCCTCCCTCTGTCTCTCTCTCTCTCTCTCTCTCTCTCTCTCTCTCTCTCTCTCTCTATCTCTCTCTCTCTCTCTCTCTCTCTCTCTCTCCCTCCCTCTCTCCCTCCAGGTGAGCGGCCGTTCATCTGCCTGGTGTGCCTGTCGGCCTTCACCACCAAGGCGAACTGCGAGCGTCACCTGAAGGTCCACACGGACGGCCTGAACGGCGTCTGTCACGGCTGTGGCTTCATCTCCACCACCAGGGACATCCTCTACAGCCACCTGGTCACCTGCCACATGGTCTGCCAGCCCGGCTCCCGCAGCGAGGTCTACTCACCCGGGCCTGGCCTGCCCAAGCTGCCTCTGGCCCCAGGTACACGCCTCCTCATGTCTGCTCTGGCCTGGCCTGGTGTCCTCCTCCTCTGCTTTAGCCTGTGCTCATGCTGTGTGTGTGTGTGTGTGTGTGTGTGTGTTGGAAGGTCTCAGTCCCGGAGACTCAGGAGTGGTCCTGAAGTGCCAGGTGTGCGGCCACAACGCAGACAGCCCCGCCCAGCTCCACCAGCACGTGCGCACCCACCTGGAGGTGCGCGTCCCCGGCCGAGAGAAGCCCCACCCCGCGCCAGGGCAACCCTTCCTCCGCCGAGCGGCCCCAGGACCGGGAGCCCCCGGCCTGCGTCCCCCGACCAGACTCGTCCAGCCCGGGGGCCGACGGGAGCTCCGCCACCCCCCGGGGGCACAGCCCCCCGGAGCCCCCGGGTCGCCTGCAGATCAAGGAGGAGCCCGACTCGGAGACGGAGGCGGAGGCGCCCGGGATGGAGGTGCAGGAGCAGGGGGAGGCGGAGGAGAGGGAGGAGAAGGAGGAGGCATGGGAGGGGAGGAGCCGGGAGCCCACGGCACCGACGTCTCAAACCTCGACCCCGCCCAGAAGCCCCCCTGCGGTGGCCGTTAAGGCCGAGCCTGCTAGCCCCACCCCCCGGCTCGAGCCCCGCCCACCCGGGGGCGGGGCCAGTGTTGCCAGGCGGCGCCGTCTTCCTGCCCCAGTACCTGTTCAGCCCCGAGGCGGCCATCTTGCCACAGGCCTCGGAGATCCTCGCCAAGATGTCGGAGATGGTCCACAGCCGTCTAAAACAGGGCCAGGCCGTCACGCCCAACCCGCCGCCCGCCTTCTACCCAGCGGGCACCACGGCTGCCCCCGCACCCCCCCACAAGGGGGCCACCTGCTTCGAGTGCGACATCACCTTCAACAACATCAACAACTTCTACGTTCACAAGAGGCTCTACTGTTCCAGCAGACACCAGCAGACAGACTCCTCTGCCCACGGTCCAGCCCCGGCCCCAGCCTCAACCCAGGCACAGCCCCTTGCCCTGCCCCAGGCGCTGGAAGAGAGGACCCCCAGGCTCCAGTGCCCTCGGGGGCCCACAGAGCCTCCTCGTCGCCCCAGGGAGGAGCAGGGGCGGCCAGCCGCGTGGCGTCCGTCTCCCCCTCGGGCTCGGATCCCGCTCCGGGGAGCACCGTGGTCGGGGAGGTGAAGGCCGAGCCTGCGGGCGGGAAGGAGGGGGGCTCCTCGTCTTCTGAGGGGGAGGGGGGCCAGGCCAGCGAGGGCAGTCAGAGCCCCGGGGCGGACGACGCGGACAACGACCCGACCAGGACCTTCTGCCAGGCATGCAACATCCACTTCAGTCGCCACGACAACTACATGGTCCACAAGCGATTCTACTGCGCCTCCCGCCACGACCCATCCAATCACCGAGCCAACCACCCGGCCAAGGCCATCGCCCCCGGCACCGCCTTCCTGCCTCAGCCGATCCGGACGCGCAAGAGGATGAAGATGTATGAGATCCACATGGCGAGGAGCAAGGCCCTGGCCCCCGTCACGGCCCCCACCGCTGTAGCCCTCAGCCTGGCCCTCAAGCAGGAGGGCCGGCCCCTAGAGGCCCCCGGCCCCAGCCCCGGCCCCGTCCCCGGCCGGGCCCTGTCCTCCCGCAGCTCCAGCCCCGAGGGCGACGGCCCCATCGACCTGAGTAAGAGGCCGCGTCTCCGCGAGGCCCCGCGGGGGGGCAGCCTGCCGGCCCTGCCCCTCTCCGACTACCACAAGTGCACGGCGTGCAGCATCAGCTTCAACAGCATCGAGAACTACCTGGCCCACAAGACCTACTACTGCCCCGCCACCACCCTGCAACCCCACACCCTGGAGACCCTGCAGCGCCTCCACAGGCCCGTGTCCACCTCGCCCCAGACCCGGGCCCTGGACCGCCCCGAGGGCACCTCGCCCAGCCCACAGGCCCCCGCTCTGCCCCGCTCCGAGGCCACGTCCCCCCATGGCACCCCGGGGGCCAGGGGGAGTCAGGGGTCCGCCCCCGGGGGTGTGCCCCTACTGCCCACCGAGCCAGGCGGTGACCTGTGACCTAGTGGAGCACCTCCGCAGTGCCCACAGCCTGGTCCTACCCTCGCCCCACCCTGACTCCCAGGCTGCCACCCCCAGCTCCAGCCCAAACCTCAGCCCCCGGGACGCGCCCCCCCCCATCCCCACCGCCTATCCCAAACTGGGGCCCAAGCCCAGCCGGGACAGCGTCAACGGACAGGTGAGGCGGGACACCGCCTCCCCCTCCTCCCCCCAGATGAACGGTAGCCCCGTGGTAGGGCCTCACGTCGGGGGCGGCAGCTCCCCCCCCGCGGCCCCCCCTCTGGCTGTTTCCCCTGCCAGAGCGCTCTCTCTAACTGTGTCACCTGTGCCTGAGGCCCTGAGAGAGGTGGGGGTCTCTCTCCTGCTGGACAAGGTGGCTCTTGGCCACCCCCACCCGGCGCCCCCTCCCTCCCTCCCCCCCAAGCCTGCGCTGGTCGTCCCCCTGCAGAACGGGAACTCCCGCTTCTGTCGCCTCTGCAACATCAAATTCAGCAGCCTCTCCACCTTCATCGCCCATAAAAAGTACTACTGCTCCTCCCACAGCGCAGAGCATGTGAAATGAACCGCTGATCTCCCCGTCTCGCTTCCTACCTACCTTGCCATCTCCCTATGTCAGACTGGTTTCCCCTGTGGACTGTGAATGGATATGTGACTGACTGTTACTCACCTGACTTTGACCCCCCCTTACCTGGGCTCCCCTGGTTTTGTTACCATGGTAAATTATTCTTATTATTACTCCTTTTATGGGTCAAAAAGTGCGTATTACACTTCAGATGAATATGCCCCTCATATACCTACCTAACTAGCTACTTAACTACCTACCTGCACAGGCGTGAGACCACACCTCCAGTCCTCGAATTTCACCATCCTCCCCAAAAGTTCAAAGAATGTTGCTCAACTTGGCTGTAGATTCCACCCCCGCTCCTCCTCGAAACCCCCCCTCTCCCCTTACACACACCTTGTCCCCCTTCCTCCCACATGCGAGATTGATCAAATTGTTTATCTCACCGTGATCTTTGTTTTTGATGATGATTGTTGAAAGCATTTCCTGCTTCCTGTTTCCTGCTGGTGATTTCCTGTTTGGCTTCCGGAGCCTGACACACCTGTGTGAGGGAGCTCTCTCTAAGCCCTCTGCTGGACTACACCGTCGCTCCCCTTTCCTGTTTTAATGATCGTGTTCATATTGTTCATATGTATGACGTCTCCAAATGATATTCTTTAGACTTTGGTTGGAAACACTGGCTCTCAAGCTAGAAAAAAAGCTGAAGATTTTTGGGGTTGTTGAAGAGAATGGATATCACAAGGCTCCGAATATGAGAATACCGGTAGGTTGTGATATTTGCTCAAAATGGATCTTTTCCAAAAACAAAACTTGTCTTGAATGCAAGAGGAGGAAAATGTGAAATATTTATCTTTGGGTCCTCTGATTTCATGTCAACAGAAAACTACCTACCTAGTGTCTGAAAATATTTGTATTTTTTATTTGTATATTTTTCATACTGTTTGAAGGAACCGTTCAATCTTGGTGTGCTGAAGTGTATTTTGTAAGTGTAGATATGTAATATCTTTCACAGTAATCACTGGGACTACACTGAAACCTAGTTTTCCTCATTTCCTCGTCCTGTTGTTTGAATGTGTTGGTTTGGTTCGAACCTCCTGTATTCATTGATTATCATTTTTCCAGATCAGTCCCTCTTCTACTTGTGCTTTAAACGTTTCTGGTCCAGAAAGAAAGCTCCTTTCTTTATCTGGACCCTGACCCCTGACACCGTAGTCCCATAGACATGAAGCCCAGCCAGGTGACTCGAGAGAGAGATTATTAACTTTGATCTCAATAGGGGGCAGTGTGGAGCCATATTGGTTTTACCTTTCCAGACCTATCGTGTCCTCTGACTAGGGGCTGATTTGGGCTTCAGGGGTTTGCTAGATCCTGTTTCTGTTGGTTTGGGTTACAAAAGACATAAATACACACACACACACACACGCAGGACACACACATGCAGGACACACACACTGCAGGACACACACATGCAGGACACACTCATGCAGGACACACACACGCAGGACACACACATGCAGGACACACATCATGCAGGACACACACACGCAGGACACACTCATGCAGGACACACACACGCAGGACACACTCATGCAAACACAGTAAGCACACATACACACACAATACAGTACACCCACCAACACACACACACACACACACACACTTATCTTACTGTTCCCATGACTGGAAACCCAGAAGTGGAAGTTGTGTTGGAGGAGTGTTTTGCTTTGTTGTCAGAATGTGACCTTTGCTGTAACAGTTGACAGTGTTTACGACATCGCTCCTCCCAGATTGAACAGGGGAAGAGAGCATATTCAACCAGTCACAAATGTGTGATTTGTATTGCACTGTGTTGTACTTAATGTGCTGAATGTGTTTGTTTCAAAAACTTTTTGTACTGTATTTATGTTTTTACAGCACTTTTCCACATCCAAATTCTAACCCTAACCCTTTTGAAGGAGTTGATCGATTTGATCACATTATGAACTAAAGTTAAATCCAAACATGTTGTGAATGATTACAAATGTTCATGATGGAGAAGTCCTAATGAATGTCAAGCTTTTCTTTCTAATTTTGTTTCATGTCCTTTCTTTTATTTGACTTAGATTGTTTTCCAAGTTCCACTACACACTATGCATGGGAAATAAAGGTCCTGAGAGACATTCAATAAGAGTGTGAGACCCTGGTCTTTCTGTTCACACTTCCCTCCTTCCTTCCTTTCCTCCTTCCTTCCCTCCCTCCCTCCTTCCTTCCTTCCTCTCCCTTCCTTCCTTCCTTCCTTCCTTTGTTCCTTCCCTCCTTCCTCCTCCTCCTCCTTCCTTCCCTCCTTCCTTCCTTCCTTCCCTCCTTCCTTCCTTTCCTCCTTCCTTCCTTCCTTCTTCCTCCTTCCTTCCCTCCTTCCCACCTTCCTTCCTTCCCTCCTTCCTTCCCTCCTTCCTTCCCTCCTTCCTTCCCTCCTTCCCTCCTTCCCTTCCTTCCCTCCTTCCTTCCTTCCCTCCCTCCCTCCCTCCCTCCCTCCCTCCCTCCTTCCTTCCCTCCTTCCTTCCTTCCTTCGTTCCTTCTCCCTCCCTCCTTCCTTCCTTCCTTCCTTCCACTACACCTCGGCCCACACAACAGAAATGCCACCTCTCCTCTCCCTCGATCGCTCACTGTCTTCCATCCGCTCCACCTCTCCTCTCTTTCACCCTCCATCCTGACTCCATTAACGTCTGCTTGACTGAATGGAGGTCACTCGTAAATCATTTCTCTTTTCATGTAGAAGTTTCAAGTGTGTTTTTCTGCGAATGTAGAAGCCAACGTCCCTTAAGAAGCCGCGGATGAATCATCAAGTGAGAATCAATGTTTTTTCCCCCTCAGACTAAGTCATGCTGGCTGTCTTTTCAAGAACAACTTTGTCCTTCAGAAATGATCCTCCAAGGCTGCGCTTAGTCAATTCTAACATCCTGTTAGTCATGCCTTTTATCGTTGTCTCTATTATTTATGTTTCTAAGGTTGTGGAATGTGCCCCTTTTTGTTTGGAGAGTATTTTTCTATCTCATAATTAAGAGCTCTACGTGCAGGTGAATGAAGAAAATGCTCGCACTGCCAGGATGTGATCAACATCTTGAAATGGTTTGCTGAAGGTTTTAAAGGTATCGTGCCTTATGTTTTGACAGTACAGTGTGTAGGGAGACAGGAAAGGCAGGGGATAGACAGTACAGTGTGTAGGGAGACAGGAAAGGCAGGGGATAGACAGTACAGTGTGTAGGGAGACAGGAAAGGCAGGGGATAGACAGTACAGTGTGTAGGGAGACAGGAAAGGCAGGGGATAGACAGTACAGTGTGTAGGGAGACAGGAAAGGCAGGGGATAGAGAGGGGATGACATGCAGGAAATGGCCCGCACTGGAGTCGAACGCAGGCCTCTGTGGTGAGGATTTACCCTATGGGGTATTTATTCTTCCAGATATAGCAGTGAAGAGAGATCATCCATCAAGCCAGTGATATAGGACTGTAGAAAGATCATCCAAGCCAGTGATATAGGACTGTAGAAGATCATCCATCAAGCCAGTGATATAGGACTGTAGAGAGATCATCCAGCTAGTGATATAGGACTGTAAAGAGATCATTCAGCCAGTGATGTAGGTGTGGAGAGAGATCATCCAGCCAGTGATATAGGACTGTAGAAAGATCATCCAGCCAGTGATATAGGACTGTAGAAAGATCATCCAGCCAGTGATATAGGACTGTAGAGAGATCATCCAGCTAGTGATATAGGACTGTAAAGAGATCATTCAGCCAGTGATGTAGGTGTGGAGAGAGATCATCCAGCCAGTGATATTGGTGTAGAGAGAGATCATCCAGCCAGTGATATATGAAGTGGAGAGAGATCATCCAGCCAGTGATATGGGAGTGGAGAGAGATCATCCAGCAGTGATATAGGACTGTAGAGAGATCATCCAGCCAGTGATATGGGAGTGGAGAGAGATCATCCAGCCAGTGATATAGGACTGTAGAGAGATCATCCAGCCAGTGATATGGGAGTGGAGAGAGATTGTCCAGCCAGTGATATAGGAGTGGAGAGAGATCATCCAGCCAGTGATATGAGTGGAGAGAGATTGTCCAGCCAGTGATGTGGTATAGTAGATAAATCATCCAGCCAGGCTAAGAATCTGTCTCAGTGCTGATCTTTAGTTTCATTCTCACATCAAGGAGATCGATAGTGGTCAGTTATCAGCATGAATGAGAGAGAGCCTCTTCATGTGAAGCCAAGCCCCTCTAATTTACACCCACTCTCTAAATGCGTGTGCGCTTGAGCGTTGGTGCCTGAGTGTGTTTGTGTGTGCGCGTCTGTTTGCATCAGTTTTTCCCTTGAAAACATGTTGCTGAACAGTTTAAAGATGCCAGAAGTGCAGACTGAGACCTGCTCAGACAGACCTCTCACTGGGCTGATTGCTTTATATTGTTGACTGATTCTTAGCAATCAGACAATGCCGGAGGCACAGCGAAGTGGCCCATCTAGGTCAGAGATGGACCCACCTGGATCCTCTGCTGTAACCACACACAACCACTCATCCAGCTGTCCCTGGGACTATTGCCATGGTGATAACCATTCCTTCTGTCGTCTGTCCAGACATTTGACTGAGTTTGATATATCAGATATCTGTGGTTAGGAGTGACATGTACTGTAACACATCTATGGAGTTAGCTCTGTGTTGTTACTAAACGGATGTGCAAATTCTCGACATCAAACTCAAGAGATGAAAGTCAGTTGCTTGAACGTGGAAGGTGGTTGTCCGTTTTGACTCCATCATTAAAACAGTCAGGAACCAAGACTTCTCCCACTAGCCTTTCAGGTTCAGCCTTGGAGAAAGTGTGTGTTTGTCCATAGGTTTGTGTTGTCCATGCACGTAGGTATGTGTGTGCGTGTGTTTAAGAGTCATTTGGAGTTGCCGGTATGGAAAGAGACTGTGTGTGTGTGTGTGTGTGCGTGTGCGTGTGTGTGTAATGAGGTGCAGTGGAGGCCCTGCTGGGTGACTCATCCCGAGGTCTGTCTGTCTGTGTAAGGACCCACAGTGTCTTGTTAGCCTTGCTGAGACAGCAGGACATCAGACATCACTCAAACAAGGTGGTACTCTACCACCCCCTGCAGAAGGCAAGACACACACACACTCCGTTACACACACACACACACATCGGCAGCTACATTGATGCACTGATTAAGCATCCAACCATTATCCCATGCCTTCTCCCTCCCTCCCTCCCCCTCCCTCCCTCCCTCCCTCCCTCTCTCTCTCTCTCTCTCTCTCTCTCTCCCCTCCCTCCCTCCCTCCCTCCCTCCCTCCCTCCCTCCCTCCCTCCCTCCCTCCCCCTCCTCCCTCCCTCCCTCCCCTCCCTCTCTCTCCTCTCTCTCTCTCTCTCTCTCTCTCTCTCTCTCCTCTCTCTCTCTCTCTCTCTCTCTCCCTCTCTCTCTCTCTCTCTCTCTCTCTCTCTCTCTCTCTCTCTCTCTCCCTCCCTCCCTCCCTCTATCTTTCTCTCACTCTTGGCACAGAGGATCAGAAGACATTCTTGTGTCTGTGTAGAATGTGTTTTATTCTTCTAGTTTGGTATTTGCCTCAAAGTAGAAGCTGGAAACACTAGACTCCATCTCTGTCATAGACTAGATAGACCGGAGTGTCTGTATGTGTCATCAAGCCTTTCCAGACCCTTGTCCACCCCCAGCCCCCACCCCCCCCTGGGGCATGCTCCTATTAACCTCTAATGGTTGCACACACACACGGCCAAGAAATTGCTGCAGGAGAATGTTTGTCTAATGAACCAGGATGGAGCACCAAAATAGCTCAGACACATCCCTGGGGGGGGGGGGGGGGGGGTGGAGGGGGGGGTTGGCTGGAGAGGGTGGAGGGGAAGGGGGGTGGAGGGATTTGAGGGGGGGGGGGGGGAAGGAGGACCACTCATCGTATTGCGGGGACTGTTTTATG